>JAODPA010123128.1:0-17812 GCA_025585075.1 Nepenthes mirabilis
GAAAGGATATATTATTTTTCAATAGATATATCATTTAGTGAATATATATGTTTACCTATTGAGTGAATGAATATCACTTCACAATAATTATATCTATTCATGACGCATCTCTTGGGAGAAAGAAAGGGTATTTTAGTAATTTGAAAATGATCCTCTCTCCTTCTATAAAAGGACGTTCTTGGTCATTATTTTAGGGACACACAAGATTTGTATTACATTTCTTCAAATCATAAAATGAAGAGAGATAAATCATCTTCCGATTCTTTCGATGGGGAGTGGTTTAGTAAGATGGAGGTCTGGACTTCGTTTGGTTGCACGCAGTCGATGGCTCACTAAAATTACACTCGATGAATGACTCACTAAGAGATACTTGTGGAATAACTCATTAAGGATACATTTCGGAAGTGACTCACTAAAGATGCACGTAGAAAGTGACTTATTAAGGATGCACTCAATGAGTGAATCACTAAAAATGCACTCAGTGAATGGCTCACTAGGGATGGAGAGAGCTTGGTTCTCCTTTTTTGCTCTGGAAAGTAAGAGGTTTTTCTCATTCGAAAAGGATTCGGAGGTTTGAGTAGTTCTCTCAAATGATGCGTTCGAGAGGGATCTCTCTCGCATCATGGTGGCAAGGAGTATTTGTAATGCATTGTGAATGAGGATTTGGCATTGAGATTTGTAACAGGTGTCGCATCTGGGTTTGTTGGCTATTAGGGCGTTGACGAGAGTTGTCTTTGTTTAGCGTTGCTTTGTTACATTGAAGGGACTGCGAGTGGTTCCCCCAACTCATGAAGAAAATCAAGGAAAAAATTTAAACGTAAATACTAACGAAATAAAAAATATTTGAGACTAAATAAGAAAATAAAAGAGAGAATAATGTGACAAACACGAATAAAAAATGGGTGACGGCAATGTATATATAAAAATGGTGGCTAATGCTCCAGTGAAAATTTTATTCACCCCATATATTACCAAAAAAAAAAACAAATTTAAAAATTTTTATATTTATATCCCGCAAAAGAAAAAGGAAAATGTTTTTTTTTTAAAGAAAGAAAGAAATTCTGCGTTGGAAGTGCGCAACGCGGAAAAATATCCCGCATAACGGCTCTCTGGTCGAAGACAGAATGCAAATACCCATCGCAACAACGCACAACATGAAGCCCTAATCAGGCAAGAGTCGCAAAGCGAGGGCGACCGAGGAAGGGAGGGAGAGAGAAGGCGACCGTGCTCCTACAGAATTTTGCAAATTCTGATCAACGAAATACCCATCGCAATCACACACAACATGAAGCCCAAGATCAGAGAGTAAGCGCGCGAGAGAGTGAGTAAGCAAGCGCGAGAGAGAGAAGGGGGGTGAGAGAAGGCGATCGTGCTCCTACAGAATTTTGCCAATCTGATGAACTAACTAACGAGCGTGTGGTTTCTGAATCCTCAAAACGATCGTCGAATGCATAAACGCTGGCGATGGAGAGCGGTAGTTGTAGCGTCGATCATCTCCCTGCTTCAAGCTTTTTGGCTTTCGCTTTACCGGCCTCTCTTCTTCCCAGGTACTCTTCGATCGATATGCCACCGCATTTAGTATTTGCGAAATATTGGAAAAAATTACCCTTCTGAGATTCTACTATATTTCCCGCGACTCTTGAAAGTTCTAGTTATGAGTGGTTGTGCACACTGATTTTTTGATGAAGCATATGATAGGATCCCGCATCCGGACATCAATCTAGAAAATTCTATTGCTGAGGTAAAGAATAGTAAGCTCCTTTTTGTCGTTGGTTTTGTTTTGTTGCTTTTGACCTAGACTCTTGATGTATTGGTAGCTAGTCGAGTATAATTTGGTGGGACTTGTAATTGCTTCCATCTTTTGCGTTTTTGGTTCCTTTTTATTTTATTTTATTTTTTCGGGGCCGGGGGTGGTTGGGGGAGAATGAATCCTTAGTATGTGCCTACTCCAAACTGTAAGCCATGTGGTGCTTTTATGAACTTAAGGTGCCATAGGTGAGATAACTGTTGGATTTTGATCACTCACTTATAGGTTTTTTAACAAACGAAAAGTCATCGGAAAGTTATACAAGGCGTGTGCGAGGATCGGAGTAAAGCGCGTACGGCGAAGCGACTAGAGGACGAACTGATTGCACAGGCCGGAGTGTGGACTGGTTATAGAAACCGGAGGGCTAATTAGAGCCAGGATTGAGGGGCAACCAGATCAAAGCTAGGGCCGTGGGGCAACCAGATCAAAGCTGAGGTCGAGGGGCGACCAGGAAGAGCTAAGTCCAATAGGAGATTGGGCGGAGAGGTTAAAAGCTGACCAGACTGTCTAGTCCAAGAGTCGTTTGGATTGCTGATTCAAAGAGTCAATCAGACTGCATAATCAGAGGGGCGACCAGATTGCTTATGTTGAAGGATGGCCGGCTATCGGTCCCAATGGCTTACATTGAAAAAGCGTGGAAAATACGCTTTGGGCCAGACGTCATTATAAAGTGCGCGAAGAGTTTTAGGATTTGTGCGGAAAGTAAGACTGTCGCCAAACACTTGTAAAATAAGTGAGTAAAGAGTGCCGCCAGTGAGAGAAAAATGAGAGAATAAAAGAAAGAAAAGAGAGATTTTTTTCCTTACTCTGGGGATCTATTTCTTATTCTGTCTCAGGTCGATTGCTTGTATTCTATCTTGGGGATTTGTAAAATTGATTTTACATAGTAGAGGTTTTTTGGAATTTGTCTTGTGATGTTTCCCTTGATTGAAAATGGTTTTTCACGTTAAAAATCGTTATATATTATTGTATTTGTATAACCGATTTTATATAGTGGAATTTCTTTAGAGTTTGTCTTATGATTTTTCTCTTAGTTGAAAAGAGTTTTTCACATTAAAAATCGTTATATATTATTATATTTCTTATACTCACAATTTGATGGCTGATGGCCGATGGGAGGTTTGACTTTGTCCTATTGCGCCGGATCAGGTGTAACCTAATATTGAATCCCAAACATAACTGCTAGGGGGAGTACGATTGACGCTTGAAATAAGGGATAACTGTACAAGCTACGGTTTAAGACCCTTCCTGTGTCCTTAATCCGGATAGGCTTTCCTATCAAAGACCAAAGACCTTAACTTCTAGATTGATGTGTCGCCTTCAAGGTTTTTGTTTTATATTGGAATATACATTTCTTGCCTTGATTTCACGCATTCCCACAACTGAGATCTGTTGAGTAAGTATTGCTAATCAGATAATTTTCTTTTCTAATACTAGGTACCAGCACAGTTGTGGAGACAGAATAATATCTGTTCCCTAGAGGATCAATATCTGTTTGGCTAGGGGATTGGCTGAGTTACTGGACTTGTCACTTACGGCCTTCCATATTCTCCAGGTTGAGGCGATACCTAGCTTGGTTTGCAGTTTGAAGCGCTTATATCAGTAAAATACCACTGTTCAGGACCTTAGGATAGTGATCTCTAAGCCCGTTCGGAGCTAGCAAGCCTTCTTACAGAGCATTTTTTAGCCTCTCCTTGGAGAATGAAGATTTTTAAATTTTAGTCCGCATATAGAGTAAGTGGAATAATGGCATTCAAAGATTAAATACTGTGTTCCTTTCTAATGTAGCTATGCTTTTGTGTTGTTCATAGACTTTGCTTCGATAATTCAGTACTTGAATTGTATGATAGATTTCTCATGCATAAAGTGTCAAATTTGCCGAATTCAATCCATTATAATGAAAACCTGGTGCCCATTGTATGGGCTTAAGTAGATGACCAGTATCTTATCTCGGGATCCTAATTCTAACTAAATGTTGTGATATATATATATATTTTTCTAATCTTATCACAACATTGTGTATTCACTGCCATCCTTCCTAAATATGGTTCCAAATATCTACTGGGCTATTTACACTGTGATGCGTTTTGAATTCAAATTTCGAACAGATTCGGATCGAACTGTTCATCGAATTCTAACTTCGTCTACTGAGTCTCAAATCTTGCACTCCACAACTTTAAATAGGAGGTCAAGCGACGGCGAGATGTGGTCTTACCGAAAATATTCCGATAATCAAGTCAGTAATTAGCCTTCTGAAGACAAGAAGGTGGATGTAGTGGATATAGTATAAATACTAATGGGTGTTTGCGGATGGGGAGTGCACTCATAGAGAGAGGGGGGCTTGGTTGTTATGGCTCGTGAGAAGTAGATTCTCTAAATATTGAGTTCGCTGGAAACTAGCGGTAAAGAGAGAGTATGGGGATGCTCGAGTATCTGAGAGTTTCTGAGAACTTTTGTAGGCAAGAGATTGTGTGCTTTTGAAGGGAGCTTCCATGGCCTTTTATAGCCATGATCCTGTACTATTTTTCTTAACAGAGGGGCTTGATACCCGCGTTCTATTAAAGATTATTGCCTTTCCTACGTAGGCGTGAGCGCCTTTTTGGCTATAATGGTCAAAGAGGCTGATTTTCTTTCTTCTTTATTTTGTAAACGTTAGGGTTTTCAACAGACCATGCGTGGATTCTGGCGCCTTCCTTCCGGGATGTGTTTTGATTTTGGAGATGACAGTTACAATGAGGCTTGCCTTCTTTGGAGATGCGAAAAATTAGGGTAGACAACCATTGTGGTTCGAAGATAAATACGTGGGCTAATTTAGGCTTAGGTCGCATGCGGCTTGGGCCACGTGTGTCTTGGGCATTAGCCAGTCTACTGGCCACTTTTTCGGTCAACGGAAGCGTTAATCGTCCTGGGCTCTAATGATCTGTCTTGATCTTGGGCCTCTGCCAGCTCACTTACTTTTCGTCCGGTCAACGGCAACGTTGGTCGTCTAGGCAAAAATGGGCCGCTGAGGATTTTGGTTGTTTCCTCCGTTGTGGGCCGGTTCGTTACTGGCTTCCCCATAACTAACTCCCCATGTTGGTGGTTTGGGACTTTGACTTCCAATATGTTCATGATGGGACACACCTGGTTGGGTAACTTGTTTGAGACAGTTTGATGAGGAAACGAGAAGTCCTCTTGGTCTACTGGTCACGTTGTTTACGACTGTTGACCATAATACTAAGATCTGGAGAACTGAGCACGAAAAGGAGTATTGATCGGATTTATTGACCATCCTGGTAAGAATCCGAAAAACTGAGCAAGAAGAGAAGTATTGACCAAATTCATTAACCGTCCTGGTAGGATTCCGAAGAATTGAGTAGGAAGAGGAGCGTTGACCGAATTCGTTGACTTTCCTGGTAAGAATCCGGAGAACTGAGTAAGAAGAGGTGTGTTAAATGGATTTATTGACCATTCTGGTAAGAATCTAGAGAATTGGCGGGGATTGAATTGACACGCCATGATGCCGCTGAACTGTCAGTCAAAAGATTTGCCACATGTCAACATGCAGTGAATTTACGGTCCCGATAATTAATTCACCAGAAGATCTGATTCAACACACCTTCTTCGGAAGCGACACGTGTCCGTAATGATGGGTATATCTTTTTGATGTGCTACCTTACTCCAACGGTTGTGTGCTTTTATAAAATTTGTTCATCCGTTTAAATTTTTCACGCTTTTCTTCTCTGAAAATTCTAAATCTTTGCTGCTCTTCTTGCTCTTGTTTCTATGGTTCCTTCTACTCTAGAAATTACCTCTGTAATTTCTACTGGTGAGATGAGAGAACTGTATATTAAGTTTAATATCCCACTTTAGATTGTATTCACAATACCTAACGAGCATGATAGAGCCTCCTTTCCTCTTGATGGTCACATTACTTTATATGAGGCTCATCCGAGAAGCGGGTTACGCCTTCCTATACCCGAGGAGCTGCTCGCCATCCTCATAGCCCTTGGGGTTCTTGTCGCATGCCCCCGTGCCAATGCCATGCGGTACCTTTGCTCGTTGTGCATCTTCCTCCGTCATCACTCACGGATGCTAATGGTAGAGGCTGTGAGGGTGATGTTTTGATTCATCCAGAGTGAGGATTGGATCTCATTGTCCCCCAGAGAGCTCCACATTAGCAATGTCATATACGATTCTCTCAAGAATTGGAATGATCGTTTCTTTTTGTGCATGTTGTTGATACATAGCCCTTATCTCGAGATTGGGGTAAGGTTCTTAGTGTACTCACTGAGAAGTCCAAGAAGGAAGAAGTGGCGGCTGTGGAGCTACTATTACAGCTAGTGAGGGACCATCTCTCTGAATTTAGGAGAGATCACCTGGTTTCCAAGAATGAAGCCAGGAAGGCTCGTCGGGGACCTCTTTCTTCGGTCCAAAGGATCAGATTTCTACTGCTGGTGGCCTCACAACGCAAGAGGAAAGTTGGCTCTTCACCATTGATGCGGCCAGCGCACCTTTCACTGGTGATGCTCCTAGCAGTCTAAGACAAAAGATGGCTGCAACAATAGAGCCTTCTTCATCATCCTCCACAGAGCCGGACTACATAAAGGCCGGACGACTCGCTACAGCCAGAGAGCACTCTGGAGTAGAGGCTGCTATGGAGGAGTATGAGGCCATGCTGCGAGCCGTTGCAAGTGGCGTTGTCGCTATGTTATCGCAGCCGGAGGACTTGGCAGCACAATCTATGACGATGGAACCACTGCCTAAAGCCGCCAGAATGGATCCGGCTAATGAGTCGCCGGCTAAGCCGGAGGAGCCAGCCATGGAGCCGTCTATGGCGCCAGATGAGCCAACCGTCTGAGAGATTTTTGAGGCGATGGACATCAACGCTGAGTAGGCGGAGGAGATTGCTGGTGAGGTTTATGCGGAGCAAGCTTAGGAGGCTGCCACTCCCAGCCATAGCAGACCAGCAAGGAGGCAATGAAGAGTCTGGCTGCTAACTTTTCAAAGCTTTCCCTCTCTTCTTCCTCTGCCATTGTTGCTTAACTTTTTTGATTTCTTGCAGGAAGAAAAGATATTGGGCGCTGTGAGCAAAAGATTGCTCCAAATGGGCGCTGTGATCTTGGACCGCGAAGAAGAGATCACCTGGTTTGAGGAGATGGACCTGCTGAGGGCCTGACACTAGGAGAAGGCAGCTCTTCAGTCTGAGTTGTCTAAACTGAAAGTGAAATCTACAAGATTGGAAGAGGAGACTGCCCGGACAGTGAGGGCGCAATGATGAGCTCTTGGGAAAGATAATGTCGTTAGAGAATGAGCTATCTACTTGCCTGCGTCCACAAAAGGTTACTCAGGTGCTGTGAGCACGGCTTTGGGAAGGCGTCAACATTTGTTGCCGCATTGTCCAGCTGGTGAATCCTAATTTTTTCATCGCCTTCTTTGACCCTGTGAACCGTAGCGCCTGACGACGTGAGAACCTCATGGACTAGTCCCGGGGTACTGAAGAGCCTCTCCCGCCCTCTCCTAGGAGCTCTACCCCTTAGCTAAGATTTTGTATTCTTGCTTTTATTGTAATTGTAGATGTATCTTTGTCATCAACAAAATAACTATTTTACCGACGTGTTGCGTTCTATGATTTTGCTTTCATTAGCTATTTTTTTTTCGTATTGGTCGGCCGACTTTGTATACTATGTATGAGTATGTCGATCGTCTCGTAGCATTGGAGACGAATGTTGTGCTCTTAGATAGACTTAAGTCCCTGAGGAGACATCAGGGTAAATCCTGATATCATATCAACCCGGTTTTATACTCGAGTGTGAGTTGAGACTTAGGTGGCGCTACCCATGTATGACTATGGGCGGCCAACTTTTGGGCGGAGTACTTTGTTCCTACTTTATTAACCGTTGTAGACTGACCACGCTATCTCCTATTGGAGGAGATTGTCACATGTGCTGTTTAAATCCCATAACGTTTAGAATCGAACGACGAACGGGCCACTTGGATGACCAATATTTAATTCAACCGTTTACGAGTTGCTTGGATAACTAGGGTTTGATTTGACTGCTTACGAGCCGCCTGAATGATTAGGGTTTAATTCGACCACTTACGAGTCACTTGGATAATCAAGATTTAATTCAACAACTTACGGGCCGCCTGGATGGCCAGAGTTTAATTATGAACGGGTGAAAATCTACCTGATTTAAGGGCAGTCTAGGTCATCTATTTCGTGTATCCTGCAAGCAAGCATTCATATAGAAAAGAAAGAAAAGAAAAGAATGGCACAATGCAAATGAACAAAGGAACTTTCTTTTATTAATTACAATGAATGTTATAGGTATGCTTCATGTCATACAGATGTCCTACCCGGGCATTCACTGGAAGTAACGTTTTAGGTAGACCGCGTTCCATGTCTGTGGGATCAACTTGCCATTCTGGGTTCAGAGCTTGTATACTCCATTTTGCATAATAGTTGAGATTAGAAATAGGCCTTCCCAATTTGAAAAAAGTTTGTTTTGGTTGTTGTCTTGCCCGTAACCTCTATATTTCGCAAGACCAGGTCTTCAACTTTGAATTGCCACGCTTTTACTTTCTTATTGTAATAGCAAGCGACTCGTTGCTGGTAGGATGTTATCTACATCCTGGCTGTGTCGCAGGTTTCCTCCAGTAAGTCTAGGTATTTTTTGATCTTCTGGGAGTTACCAAGTGAATTAAAGGCTTTGATACTAAGACTTGGGAGCCCGATCTCAACCAAAGTTACCACCTCAATCTCGTAATAGAGACTAAAGGGTGTCTCGCGAGTTGGTTCATTTGGAGTCGTCCTATATGACCATAGGATGGAGGGCAGCTCATCACCCAGGTGCCCCCTGTGTCCTCCAGCTTGATTTTCAGACTGTAGAGTAGTATGCGGTTAGTGACTTTCACCTGACCGTTTGCATGGGGATAAGTTACCGAAGTGTGGACCAATCTGATACCCGAATTTGTGTAATACTTGGTAAAGTATTTTCCCGAGAATTGGGTTCTGTTATCAGTCATGATGGCCTTGGGAATGCCAAATCTACTCACAATGTTTTGGCGAACAAATTCTAGGACATTGTGTTCGGTGATCTTGGCCAGCAAGGCGACTTCAACCCATTTGGTGAAGTAGTCAATGTCCATGGTGATGAACTTCCTTTGCCCAGTCGCGATGAAAAATGGGTTGAGAATATCAAGCCCCCATTACGTGAAAGGCCAAGGAACTTGGAGGGATCTCAACTTTTCGGGCGGCTAATGGTGGAGATTGCCGTGGAGTTGACAATTCCCATACTTCTTCACGAACTCCCAAGCATCATTCCTCATCGTTGGCCAGTAATATCCCTAGCGTATAACTCTGAACGCAAGGTTCTTACCGCCAATGTGCGATCCACATATCTCAAGGTGGATTTTACTCAAGGCGTAGTCGGCTTCCTCAGGAGTAAGATACCGGAGGTATGGAGTCGAGTATCCATAGAGATACAGTCGTCCATCGACTATGGTGTACCAGCCAGCCATCTTTTTTATCCGCTTGGCTTCATTTGCATTATCCGGTAGTATTTCATTCACCAGATACCTCCAGTATGGTGACATCTAATTTTTGGAGTCGAAGACTTGTATCCCTTCTTGTTCCTCTATAGTGGGAGCGCTCAAGACTTCCCTCGTGTTCCTCGAGTACTATTATGAGTTTTTGGCCGCCGCTACTCTAGTAAGTTAGTTGGCCTTCCAATTCTCAATTCTTAGGATATAGACCAGGCTCAACTTGTCAAACCTCCGGATGACGTCCTTTGCCTTAGCCAAGTATTTGGCCAAGAGAAGGTTGCACGCCTCGAAACTCCCATTGATTTGGTTAATGACTAGCTCTGAGTCGTTGTAGTTGGTTAGCCGCTTAGCTAAGTACTCTTTGGCTAGTCGTAATCCGGCTAACAGGGATTCGTACTTGACAATATTGTTGGTGACCGAAACGTCGAGTTTAAAAGAGTACTTTACCTCAAACTCATCTGGGGTCCTTAGGATTACTCCGGCACCGCTGCCAAATTTAGTAGACGATCCGTCCACATTGAGGACCCATTCTGGCTCTTTTGGGTGGTGATTTGCATCCTCAGTGGTGTACTCATCGATGATCAGGGTCGTAGTCTCGATGATGAAATTCGTCAAGGCCTGGCCTTTGATGGCTAGTCTGGGATGAAATTTGATATCGAACTCTCCCAACTCGATGACCCATTCAACCAGTCGGTCGGACACATCGGGCTTTTAGAGGATACCCTTCAGTAGCTGGTCGGTCAGAATGACTATGCGATGGGCCTGAAAATAGGGTCTCAACTTCCAGGCTGAGAAGACAAGTGTCAAAGCAAGCTTCTCAGCGCGTTGGTAGGGTGTCTCTATGCTGGTCAACGTCTTGCTCACATAGTAGACCAGCCGCTGTGACTTAGAATCCTAGCACATGAGAACATAGTTGAGAGCCACCTCTGATACTACCAAATAGATGTACAACTCTTCTCCGTCCATGGGTAATATCAGCAATGATGGACTAGTCAAGTACTACTTTAACTTATCAAAGGCTGCCTGGCACCCCGCAGTCCACTGGAAACCATTTTCTTTAGTACCCCTTAGAGCCTTGAAGAAAGGTTGATATTTGTTTTCCGACTTTGTAAAAAAGCGGGACAGTGTTGCTAGTCGTCTGGTAAGCCTCTGAATATCCTTGACCCTCCGTGGTGGAGATATGTTCATGAGGGCTTTGATTTTCTCTGGGTTTACTTCTATCCCTTACCGAGAGATGATGAAGCCCAAGAATTTTCCTAAGGACACTCCAAAGACACACTTTGAAGGATTCAATTTCATCTGGTGTGTGCGGTGTATCTCGAAGGATTCAGCCAGATTGTGAATATGGTCGTTGGGGGTCTTTCTCTTAACGAATATATCATCGATGTACACCTCCATATTGCGACCAATATGCTTCTCGAACATCTTGTTCATGAGCCTTTGAGAAGTAGCGCCTGTGTTCTTTTGATCGAAAGGTATGACCTTATAATAGTAAGTGCCTTGGTCGGTCATGAACGAGGTGTGCTCCTTATCCTCTGGGCTCATCCAGATCTGATTGTACCCCGAGTACGCGTCCATGAAATTTAGCAGCTTGTATCCAGAAGTTGAGTCTACTAACAAGTCGATCCTGGACAAAGGAAAGTTGTCTTTTGGGCAGGTTTTATTAACGTCGATGAAATTGACGCACATCCACTATTTCCCATTGATTTTCTTCACCAGGACGATGTTGGAGAGCCAATTTGGGTATTGAACTTTTTTGATGAAGCTGGTGTCTAAAAACTTCTTCACCTCTTCCCGGATGGCTACAAACTTCTCCATGAAGTACTTCATCCGCTTCTTCCTGAAGGGCTTACGGTTGGGATCGAGGCCTAACTTGTAGGCCATTACTCCGGCTGGACTCTCAAGCATGTCGGCGGGTGTCCACGTGAAGATATCGATGTTCTGTCTTAAAAACGTTATCAGCTCGTCACGTAAGGGTCTAGCGAGTGAGCTCCCAATCTATACACACCTCTTCGAGTCCTCCGGTTTCAGTGAAATTAGGCCGGTTGCATTGGCGGGTTGTGCCTGTTGTAAGGTTGCTTCGTCTCGATGGACCAGTTATCTTGCGAATCTTACGCCACCACTTGGTGTAATTTGGGACATGTAGCATATCAGTCCAGTTGCTTGGTCACCCATCACTTTACCAATACCGCATGCTGTTGGAAACTTTATTTTTAAATACGGAATTGAGGTGACAACTCTAAACACTATTAGGCATGGTCGGCCTAGGATAGCGTTGTATATGGATGACAGGTCAACAATCAGAAAGGTAAGTGTATGATTCGGTGTTCTGAGGTTCGTGTCCAGGGTGATCTCCAACTGTTTTGTTCCTTGGATAGCCACAGGTTTGTTATCTAGCTCATACAGTAGCTCTTCGGTAGGTTTCAGTTGATTCTTTTTAAGTTTAAATTTAGAAAGTATCGAGATAAAATAAATCCTTTGAACTTCCATTATCAATGAAAACTCATTTCAGTTGGTAGTCCACGGTACCGTCTGAAACGAGTGCGATACAATAAGGGGATTAGCGTGTTGGTAAATTACATGATCCATGTTACTATTACTAAAGCTAATGACATTCTCTTCCACTCTCTACTTCTTCCGCCCAACTTGTCGCTTTTTGTAATCTACTTGAGTCTTGGCCGACCGTGTCGTGATCATGTTGACGACTCCAACCGCGACTCGATTCTGTGGATGGGACAGATTTGGTTCTTCCTTGCCTAAGGTGCTGGAACTCTTCCCAGGGTCATTGACAAATCTGGTGAAATGGTCCCTCCGAATGAGCTTCTCAATCTCCCATTGGAACGTCTTGTAATCCTTTATGGTGAGTCCCGGAGATCGATGAAAATCACAGTACTTAGCTAGATTTCCTCCCTTCGTGTTCTTCAGTGGCTTTGGCAACTTGAGAAACTTCTCTCCACGGATCTGTATGAGGACATTCGATCGTGTGTTGGTCAAAAGAGTCAGGTTGACCGGTCTGTACTCCTTACGGTCCAGTGCTCCGGTCCTGCGCTGCTTCCGACGGGAATTATCGCCATCACTATTCTTACTCTTTCCCTCGACCGGGAAAGAACGAGGCTGGTTGGTCCTCTCAGGACACTTCACCTCATTAGCCTCTTCGGCGACTGCATAGGCCATCGTGATGGACTCTGCTTCCCAGAAGGTCTACAGGTTCTTGTGGGCCAAGTGCATGAAGAAGTCACTGTGTGTCAAAATAGAGATGAAACTACCAAACTTTATCTCCTCGGTGAGCTTAGGAATCCTTCTGGCCTTTGCTGCAAAGCACTTCAGGAACTTCCTTGGGTTCTCTCCCTATCTCTGCTTGATGTGGGAGAGATACCACGACTGTTTCTCTTTCCAGTGGCTGGAAGTGTATTGAGTCAGTAAGAGATCTGTGAATCCACAGAAACTCCGGATTGAGTTCAATGGGAGCCGATGGAACTAGATTCAAGCAACTCCCTTCAAAGTGGGAGGAAAACGCTGGCACATTGTCGAATCCTCCAAACCATGGAGAATCAGATGGGTGTAGAAATGATCCAGGTGATCCATGGGATCAACGCTCCCATCGTAAGAATCCAATGCTGGCATTTTAAACTTGGCTGGCAATGGATGGTTCAAGATCTCAGTAGTGAAGGGAGATATCTTCAAATCAGTGGTGTGCTCGTTGTCATCTTTGAACACACAGTTTCAAATCTTCTTAATTTTTGCCTTTACTTGGGAGGTGTTCTCAGATCTCTTGGAGTTGAGGTATGTCCTCAACTCCGTTCTTTCAGTAGTACGGCGTGTAACCGGTCAGTTATTGCCACTGGTGGATCGGACAATCCTAGAGGTTCCTCCTAAGCCTGAGGCATTAGCTCTTTTTGGGAGTATCAGGGATTCTTCCTCTTTGGGCTCTCATCTAGAGTCCCACGACCTACGCGCCCCTCAAGCCTTAAACAACTCTGGGCGTTGGAGGCCTCCGGAGCATAAGAGTTGCCCGGCTTCTTCCTCTATCCTCCTCTCCTAGAGAGTGGAACGAGAATTGAGGATGGAGGAGCCCCCTACTTCTTCTTGCTCTGACGGGTGCAGAGCATTTGGAGTATTCTGGACATATTGCGCATTTGATCCGCTAGGTTTTAAAAAAGTAGTGTGGGTGCCCCTCTGACCAGGTTACCAGCGGAGTGGTCCTAGTCAGGGGAGGTAGTATCTCTAGCGGAAATGCTAGCTTGGGTTCTCATGTTTACTATTTTGATTGATGGTACTGATTTTAAAGATGAGAGTAGTTGGCTTTTCGTTAGCACCCCACAGACGGCACCAATGATACGTCTTGAATCTAAGTTTCGAATAGATTTGGGTCGGGCTGTCCATCGAATTTTAGCTCCGTCTATTGAGTCTCGGATCTTGCTCACCACAACTTCAAATAGGAGGTCAGGTGACGGCGGGATGTGATCCCACGAAAATACTCCGATACTCAAGTCAGTTATCAGTTTTCTGAAGACAAGAAGGTGAATACAGAGAATACAGTATGAATGCTGACGAGTGTTTGCGGATAGGGAAGTGCACTCGTAGAGAGAGAGGCTTGATTGTTATGGCTCGTGAAGAGCATATTCTCCAAGTACTGAGTTCATTGGGAACTAATAGTAGAGAGAGAGAGCATGGGGATGCTCGAGTATCTGAGAGTTTTGAAATTGCTTAAGAGCTTTTGTGGGCAAGAGAAGGCATGCTTTTGAAGAGAGCTTCCATGACCTTTTATAGCCATGACCTTGTGTTGCCTTCCTTATGCAGTTGAGCTTGATGCTTACGCTCTATTGGGAATTGTTGCCTTTCCTACGTATGTATGAGTGCTTTTCTGGCTGTAACGGTCAAAGAGGCTGATCTCTTTTCTTCTATATTTTTGTAACCATTAAGGTTTCTAGTAGACCTCGAGTGAATTCTAGCGCCTTCCTCCCGAGATATATTTTGATTTTGGAAGTGACCGTTACAAAGAAACTTGTCTTCTTTGGAGATGCGAAAAATTAGGGTAGATGACCGTTGTGATTCAAAGATTGACACGTAAGCCAATTTAGACTTGGGCCTCATGCGTCTTGGGCCTCAATTGGTCTACTGGTCGCTTTTTTGGACAACAAAAGTATTGACCGTCCTAAGCTCTGATTGGTTGTTCTAATTTTGGGTCTCTACCGGCTCACTTACTCTTCATTTGATCAACGGTAGCGTTGATCATCCAAGCAGAAATGGGCTGTTGAGAATTTGGGCCATTTCCTCTTTATGGGCTAACCCGTTACTGGCGTCCCCATTATATTGTAAATACATAATGTTTTTGTGTGGCTAATATATAAATATGTGAGTTAAACGCTATGGGCATGCCTATCATGTTGACTTCCATTCACAATTTGAGGTTGGGTGATCAAGAAGTATGAATTTGCAAATAAGAAACTAATGATGTTGGCTGGCCACAGCTTTAATAAACACATATGTTATTTGAAGGTCCATGGAAACATGCAAAAGAGAAACAATACGAGTATTCATAACTTCTTAAATATAATGACAGTTCACTTTAATATACTTGATAGGATCATGATGACAGAATTTGGGGCAATTTGAATAACATTCATGTTGTCAAGATAGAGAGGAGTACGATTAGACCGATGAAATCCGAGGTCACTTAGTATGCCACAAAGTTGCACGGCCTTTGAGCAAGCAACAAACATGGAATAATGTTATGACTTTGTTGAAGATTTGGAAATCCTATCTTGCTTCCTGCTCTTCCAATTAAGCAATTCTCATAACAAAAAAGAAAAATAATTTGATAAAGTGACAAGCATCATGACATCTAGTCCAATCAATATTACTAAAAGCAATATAATGAATAGGGGAACATACAAGAAAGAAAAAGGTCATGGCTAGGAGCGCCTTAGAGATACCAAAAGATACGTTGAATAGCCACCAACATAGCTTAAATGTATTGTTGCTATATGATGATACCATATGTAAGGCCCTAAATTACTGTTGCTTAAATGTAGCCGCAACTGATAGGCTGTAGTGGTCGGCCATTGTCAAGATGATAACAATCAGCTTTGCGATTTGAATGCTAAATTTATGACATCGATATCAATTCAAAGTGAAGACGGTGATCAAAGTGATCTTAAAGGCAAAGAAGGTTATGAAACTCCCATCTTTGATGGAGTGAATGATCATAATGTGGATGGTGATACTTATCGTGATCTTTTCACACCTACCGAGATCATTCCACTCCTACAATTTATAAAAAATCGAAAACCCTCCTCTTGCCTATTAGTTGATGAATATGTGCTAGTTATCGATTACGGTTATGGAGAACCTTAAAGTTCTAGTAAAATAATGGAGAATGGGTACAAGTTGGAATAGATAAAAGCCATGTAAGATGAGATGATATCCTTACAAGAAAATTAAACTTTTGAGTTGGCCAAATTATCTAAGAGCGAACAAGTTTACAAGTTTTGAAGAACAAGTGGGTTTTTCGTTTGAAGACTAAAGAAAATAATCCACAACTAAGATACAAAACGAGATTAATTGTAAAAAAGGTTTAAGTAATAGAAGGGCGTCAACTTTGATGAAAATTTTGCTCCAATTATGAAGACGTCTTCCATTATGGTAGTTCTTAAATTAGTCGCGATTCTTGATATAGAAATTAAACGGCTGAATGTACAAATAATCTTTTTTCATAGTAATCTTGAAAAGAAAATTTACATGGAACAGTCGAAAGGATTCCAAATTAAGGGGAAGAAGTATCTAGTATACTATTTAAAGAAAAGCTTTTACGAATTAAAGCAAGCCTCTAAACATTAGTACAAGAAGTTTCAATCTGTAATTGTGAGTCAAGGTTACTTAAAAGACTATTTCGAACTATCTTGTGTTTATCTAAAGGTTTTCGGAAGACAATTTCTTCATTCTCTTATTTTATGTAGATGATATACTGTGGGGCAGAATTCATCCTGGATTGTAAAATTAAAGTAACAGCTTATGAAATTTTTTGCCATGAAAGATTTGTGCTTGGAAAATAAACTTTTAGTATAAAAATATTTTATGATAGGAAAGTGAAGAAGTTATGTATATCCCAAGAGAGTTATATTAAAAAGGTACTTCGATAATTCAACATTGAGAAGTCCAAACAGTAAGCATTTCGCTGGCCAATTATTTCAAGTTAAGTACTTGGCAGTGTCTTTCTGTGGATAATGAAAAGTAAGCATGAGACATGTCTTTTACTCTTTAATTGTGGACAGTTTGATGTATGTAATGGATATATAAGACCAAATATAGCTCATACGGTTAAAAATGTTAGCCGATTCCTTTCCAATCTCGGAAAAAATATTGGTAATGGATATTGAGATGTCTTTGAAGAACATTCAAGATGTATTTGTGCTTCGAAAATGGCAAATAGTTTTCTAGTCGGGTATATTATTACAGATATGGCGAGCGATATTAATTCTTTTAAGTTTACTTTAAGTCATTTGGTTATACTTACAGGGGAACTATATCTTGGTAATTTAGGTTGTAAAAATATGTTACTCTCTCTACCGCTAAAATAAAATATATTTTAGTGGCGAAGGCAAATAAGAAAATATTTTGAATAAGAAAGTTCTTTTAGGAACTTGGTTGAGACAACAATGATACTATTTATGATAATCAAAGTGTCATTTACTTTTATAGAAATTCATCATTTTATTTTCAATTGAGAGATATTGATAGTTAATATCATTGGGCAATAAATATTATTAATTTAGAGTTATTAACATTTGATAATGTCAAGATCGAAAAATATAGATGTACATGATAACCAAAGTGATGCAAATGAAAAAATTTAAAACTTGCCAATCTATATCTAGGATGGTGATGGTCCCACAAGGTTGTGAGGAAAAGTTTGTTAGGTTTTGTTTTACTCTCTTATGAGTCCTACACGTATTTGAGATATTATCCAGTGGTACACCTAATGTCGCACAAATCTTAGTCTGATTGGAGAAAATTATTGAATAGAATATGATAGGCATTTAACCAAACATGTGCACCGTTTGTCCAGAATAGAGCACCTAATGAGCGCTTGAGAGGCGTACATGTATATTTTGTCTAGAATAGAGATACCGGATGGGCGCTCATATGCCATTTATACAGTAGGCTCACGATGTGATTTTGGAATTATTATTGTGATTTTTTGAATTATTAAGTATCGTCATAGTAAGAAAAAAAAAAGAGAAAAGAGAGAACGTAAAGATTTGCTCATTCGTTGAAGCCCTGAATTATGTTTCATTCTCTAATGATTTTGAATGTGTTGTTCTTATCGTTGTAAATAAAATTTTACCAACTATATTTCTTTTCTTTCATTTTAAACTTTTTATTGCTCGGGTTTAGTACTATATAATATTGTGTTTTTGTATTTATTGAATATTTTTATAACAAAAACTTACCACTTAGTGAATATTTTTTAGATTT
>JAODPA010123140.1:0-16769 GCA_025585075.1 Nepenthes mirabilis
GTAATATCAAAATATAATAAATCGTGTATGATATATTAAGGTGATATCAAGTTTAAGGATTATATATAAGAATTTTACGTGAGGACTTTTATTGACATCAAACAAAACGCCTATCTAAAATGTTTTCTATCGTGTCAATTCAATAAACTCATAATTTAGTAATCACATGTACACTTGTCATAATATCTTTATATAAGTGACCATAAGCTCGATTGCCCCTTTAACAAGTTATTATAATTTGTATTGGTCTAATTGGATTACTAATATTCTATCTTAGTAATTCAATGACCAAAAATATTTCAAGTTAGAGTTTTAAGTATTTATAACTCAAAAACATAATCTTATCACAATTATAAAAGTATTGCTCTAGCCTGGAAATTTTATCATACAAATTAAAATAATATAAAGTATAATAAAGATAAATGCCTTTTATAAATATGAATTAAAAAGTATATAAATAGTAACCCACCAAATCAAGTTGAAATGGCTTATAGGGCATGCTGCCAGTAATAATCTCCAACTTGCGCTGAAGTCAATCGCCATGTTATCTCGTACCAAACTTTTTTGAATGGCAATCAAATAATGCCTAGCTTAATGTCTCAGTTACCGTATTTGCTATATTATTTGAAGATACTTCTGTAAACTTTTCTACATCTTCTTTGCTACAAATTCTCCGATGAGATGATAATGCCTAGGGATATATTTAATCCATTGATGAGACCTCGATTACTTCATAAATGCTATGGTATAATTATTGTCATAATACAATACTATTGGACAACTAATAGTCGGAACCACTTCCAATTCAATGACAAATTTTCAAATCTAGTTAGCCTCATTGGCAGCTTTATTAGCTCTAATATACTTAACTTCAATAGTTTAGTCAATAGTAGTATTTTATTTAAAATCTTTTAAATTATCTTTGCATCATTTAGAGTATACATATACCTTAAAATGGGCCTACTATTATCTAGGCCAAATTAAAAAATTAAGTCTGTAAATCTTTAAATTTTTAAATCTACCTCTTCATGTATCAAAAATACACTCTTAATTGTTCTTAAGTATTGTAAGATATTTTTAACTACTTTCCAATAATCTTTACCTAAATTGAATTGATATATGCTTATCACATTAAGAATGTATACTATATCAAGCCTAGTATATAGCATTGTGTATATAATGGATCCTATTGCCAAAGTATAAAGAATCCTAATCATGTGCTCTCTTTCATCAAGTTTCTTTTAGGATATAACTTTTAAAGAAAATAATTCTATGACTTATCAAAATGAACCCTTTCTTAAAATTTTTCATAGTGAATCATTTTAGTACTAAATATATGTATCTTAACTGGGTCAAACCAAGCAACATTTTAGATCTATCTCTATAGATCCTAATCCCTATAATATAGGTTGCTTCATCCAAATTTTTGATGGGAAAGTTCTTTGATAGCCAACCTTTTGTCAACTATAACTTACCAACATTATTTTCAATGAGAAGTATATCGTCTACATATAGTATTAATAATACTACCATACTCCCACTTATTTTATTGTAAACAAATGGATCTTTTTGGATTTTTGATAAACTCAAGCTCATTGATTGTATTATTAAAATAGATATTCCAATTTTAAAAGATCTTTTTTTAGTCTATGGATAGACTATTTTAACTTGCATATATTATCAGAATATGTTTAGATTTACAACCCTTCAGCTATATCATATGTATATCTTTATTAAGAAAATTATTAAGAAAAGTCATTTTTACATCAATTTATCATATCTCATAGCTGTGATATGTTGTAAAGGCCAGCTAATCCTAATAGATTTCAACATGACTATGGTGGGAAAAAAAAAATTTATAATCAACTTTTTTTAGCATAGTTTTTTCTAATTAGCCCTATCTTATAGGTTTTCACATTTTTATCTATTCCATATTTTTTCTTAAATATCTATTTTTGTCCAATAAGTTTCAAGTTCAATGGTAAATCTATAATGTTACAAACCTTATTGGAGTAAATAGATTCTACTTCAAATTTCATAATTTCACGTCAATTTTGTAAGGCAATATCAGTTATCGCTTCATTATAATTTACAAGATTCTTATTATCTAAAAGAATCTTAGTATATTGATCAATGAAAAAACTAAAATATCTCTTGTTAGGCCTAGATACTCTAACTGATCTATGAATTGATTGTGTTTCAAGAGATTATGCTTACATTGGTTCCACAAGTTAATCTAGTGTAATTTATAGTTCTTGTATTTCTTCAAATTCTGTAGTACTTTCACAAACTCCTTTTCCAAGAAAGTAGCATGTTTTAAGACAATCGCTTTTTGTTCAATAGAATGATAAAAATAATATCCAAAATCTCACTTTGGATACCCTATAAATCTGCATTTATTAGTCATTGTATCTAATTTAATAGTTTCTAAGTAATTTACATATATGAGGTACATCCCAATTTTAACATGCTCAAGATTTGATTTCCTTTTTCCCCACATCTCATATGGAGTTTTAGAAACTAATTCAAAAGGAACCCAATTAAGCAAATACACAACTGTTTTAATAATATAATCCCAAAAGAATATAAGAAGATCCATGAAACTTATTATCAATCAAATTATATCTAACAATTTGATTTGTCATTTCTGCTATCTCATTTAATTGAGGAGTTTCAATGGGAGCCTACTAAAAGAAAATCTCTTTTTTGGAAAAAAATATATCAAAAAAACTCAGTACTAAAATATCCACTACCTTGATCTAATCGAATTATCATAATGCACTTTTCAAATTTCTTTCCTATTTTACTTACCTTCCAACAAGCATAACAGCTGGACGGAGTTTCATACTTTTGGGCTCTTAGAACTTTGTGACGGATTTCTTAGCCCAGAAGGAAGCTTATTACCCCCATCAATTGGTTGCATATCTTTAAGCTTAGGGATTGCAATATCGTCCTCCACCCCAAGAGACTTCTTCCCACCACCTTGAGGGGAACTTGTTGGCTGCACAATCACAGTTCACAAATCTTACTGGTTGGAGAGGGATACTCTTCAAGAACCATGCTAGTTTCATCTTTCGAACTCAATGCATCAATGGGTTTTAACGCTCAATCAGTCTCTAGCACTAGATTGGTGTTAAAGAATTGCTCCATGCCCCATAGAAAATTTCTAACTCCTTGAAATTTCTGTCCGTCAATAAAATGGCCTCGGCTCAAGTACTCTCATGGTTAAACCAGTATCCCTAGCTTCGTGTTGCTCACCCGCTATTCATTTCTCAAAGGTTTCATTGGATAACTAATCAAGGGTCTGTTGGTACGCCTTCCAACCTTTCCCATGGTTGTCAACTTGCTCCATGAACGGTTGTACCTCCTAATTTGGCACAAGACCTACAAATGGCCTCAAATTGGGTAAATCATGTTGGGGGCAAAAGGGTCGGTTGGATCAGATGACTCACAATCACACCACACCACACACAGTGTAAGAAAAAGAACAGAAGAAACATACACAGATTTACGTGGAAACCCTAGAACCAAAGGAAAACAACGGGAGCAGAGTCGACAGCAAATCCACTATGTGAAAATGGGTTACAAACCTCCAAAATTGAGTATCCGCTACACACCCAAGAATAACAAAGAAAAACCTCTCCAGAGCAAACAAGAAAACACCCTCTCGTTCTCACTCTCTGTTTTTCTTTCTTCTCCTTCTCACTGGTGGTGCACTCCTTTCTTGTTCCTCACAAACCTTTCTCTGCACGTCTCTCTCTCTCACAAGTCACGTTCTGTGTCTCTCCCCCTCGCAGCTTAGCCAGCATGCGTATATATAGGATCTGCCATACCAGAACAGAGGTAATATGCCCTGCCAAAATCGGCTCCCGCATATCTGCCTGAGATCACACGTCTCCAGAGGATCTTCTGAGCTGGCACCCGATTTCCAAATTGGAAATCCATTCTTGCCAAAAACCGGCATTCCTGCATTTTCTACTTCGAAAAATGCTCTCCGGAAATCCTCTCTCGATTTCCTTTTCAGCCTTATCCGGTCAATCTTCCATTGACCGGATCCGGTCAACCTTCCGTTGACCATCCTCAACAGCCATCCGGCCAACCTCCCTGTTAGCCGTCTTCTGCTACCATCCGGTCAACTTTTCCCGTTGATCGTCTTCGTTGCTCGTCCGCCATTCAGCAGTACTCCTACAACCTTCAGACGGTCAACCTCCTGTTGACCGGGTTTTGCCTTCCAGCCGGTCAACGGATGTTGACCGGATTTGTCTTCCAACCGGTCAACATCCGTTGACCGGCTAATATTCTCCGAATTTTCAGCAAATGAATCCCGTCATTTGCTCTCCAGAAATCCTCCGATGACAAACCAATTTGTTAAATCACCCACAAGAGAGTGACTTACCCCCAACAAATCATTCACGCTCTTGCTCTAAAGCTATGCCAACCATATAACTCAAGTGAGTCCTTGATTCCATCTATCACAGGGCAATCCTTTGGGTTTCACAATCCCACACCCAATAACACCCACTAATCACACCGTGTAAAAACCACATCCCTCTTGACTTGCCCTACTTCAGCCCTTTCTTCTTTGGTTTTTGTGTGTATGTGTGTGCGTGTGTGTTTGTGAGATAAAGATGCTCAAATAGAAGGATATAGAGTTTACCTGAACAAAGCCCAACATATTTATAAAGTGGGCATAGAGTACACGTGAATAACATTTTTATTATACTGAATAATAGAGGGCCAATCCCACCGCTTGTCAATCCCCCAGAAAACTAGCAAGCAATCCCACAATATAGACAAAAGAGTAACTCGTTACGCAAATTCAATAGAAGAGTTGCTATATGTTTGTGGGATACTTGTCCCTACCACTTCCTCTTAGCAATTGCAACGGATACCCTTATCCCATCGAAGAATTGCCCCCAATCGCTCTGTCAAAATTGCCACTGGCAACTCCTCGTGTTTCATCTAATCACTTCTGCATGTGAACTACTTTGGTTGATGGTTAATGTCGACTACTAGACCACCATCTTGCATACTTTGAACACTCATCCCAATTTACTAAGCCGAGCTGAGCTCCAGGGAGCCAAACTCCCTGGGCCCAAGTCCTAGCCGAGCCATCCAAACTCCATTTTGCATTGAATCTGCTTCGAGATTGGAGTCCTTGTGGGCAGCACAACACAAGGATCAAGTGCCTGTCCCACACATCCTACCCCATATGCTAAGGGGCTAATGGACGACTTCAAGCAATGAGAAAGTTCTTATAGAACGTATATGAAACCTTTGTAGATGATGTACTACTAGACTCTGCAACCTTATTATTTATTATCTAACTAATTAGTTATTTGCGCATTAGGGAGAGAATATAGTGAGCATTAGGCCTACTTGATACGCACAATCCCTTTTCTTAAGCAGTTGAATATGCAACATTCTTGCAAGTGGACTATCTTTGTATGCAGAATATTTGGGTTAAATGAGCTGCAGAAGTTTGTAATCACCCCTATAATTTGGAACCTTTTACTTTAAAATTGCATGTCATATAAGAAGTTCATATTCTTTAATTTGCAATACTGTATCTCTTGATGGATAATACTGAATCCTTATTATTGTACATCAGACCATAACACACACAAATTCATTAGACCTGCTTGCTGGTTGCTTCCGTCATGATTATAATTTTTGGCTGACAATGTTTCAGAGAGCATCTACAATGCTTTCTTTGCTCTTCTCCTTGTAACCAAATCGACAACCATGACGCCTAGGCTTTTCCAGATCATCTGAATCAGGGTCACTTGATTCCATGAAAAGGCCTCTGAGGCATCGCCTTCTCACTTTGGGTGCATAAGTGAGCTTTTCAGATGGGGTAATATTAAATTCTGCCTTAAGTGCCTCAGCTGTGCTCGCATCTTTTTTCAATTTCATGGCTTCTGTCTGGCTGCAACGGACTAGTTCAACACCAGGATTGCTCTCGATTACAGAGCTGTTACATACAAGTGAGTTATTGATGCCTTGTACATTGCTGTTGATGCACGCTTTCATTGCCTTACTATCTTCTTCGGCCTTATTTAATCCAGATTTTCTCTCCCTGGAGCTGCCTTCCCCGTCAGTGGTAGTGCCAATGCTCTCATCTGGGTTGATCTTATAGCCCCTCTGAATATGAATGGACCGTTCTCCTTTTGCAGGCTCTGAACCCAGGTGCAAGGATGCTCCTCTATTTTCCCCAGCCAGTGTGATAATGCTGTAAGGCTTATCATCCACGGGCTGCCTTGCCTGCTTTATACTGTGCTTATGCACAAACTTTGTGATGTCTTCCCTGATCTCTTTCTCCCCATTGGACGGGGTAGGCTTTGGAAGAGGCTTACTTACCTTTGGATAAGTAGGGACCACAGTTTCCATGGGTGGCACTTGCTTCTCAGGGACAATCCCTATCTTTGCCCTTTCTTTAGGTTTCCCATTCAGCTGGCCTTTAGCTGCTGCTCCTATGATTTCTTGCCCTTCCTCATCCCCTTTTGCTTCATCCACCTTCCTATCTGATTCTGGAAGAGCCTTCAGATTCATACCATCGGCTGGCAGGTCCAACTTCTGGAGCAGTGCAGGTGTCTCTGCAGGTGCAGGTGCAGCTGCAGCAGGAGGTGGTGGTATATCTGCTCCATTGCTGCCTAATTCTTGTGATGGCTGCATCATCACCGCATCATACTGGATCTTATCTTGAGGTTGTTCTTTGGAGTCTGATTTGCTCTCCTCCAATATTAGGGCTGCCTTTTCTTCGGTCTCTTGGGTGGTGGATGGCTGAATATTTCTGAGTTTCGTGGCTTCCCGTTCAGACTCCTCTGGGGGTGAAGTTTGTTTCTTTGGAGGGGATGGGAGCTCTGTTGTTGGCTGCACCAGAGGTGGTACCTGAGAAGGTGAAGAGGGTGGTGTTGCCTCTGGTCGGACCAGCTGAGAAGATGAATCAGATGGAGATGATAAAGACTTTGGTGGTGATTCTAGTGGCGGTTGGGGTTGAGCTGGCTGTGTGACAGCTTGAGATGGCAGAGCTGCACTGGATGGTGAAGCCTGTGCTGGTGAAGTGACTCGGTATCGAGTGCCCCTACCGGATGGTGAGGGAGGTGGAGAAGCAACTTGAGATAGGGATGGTGGCTCAGTTGTGGGTGTTGCTTGAACCGGAGGAGGAGGAGGCAGCTGAACAGGGCGGGCTGGAGGTTGGGCGACCCTCGCCGGACTAGATGGAGACCTTCGTGCTGCAGGTGCAGAGGCAGCTTGTCCTTCCAGAGGAGGAGGAACTGCAGCTGGTGGTGCTGCTAACCAAGGGAGCCGAAAACGGAATTGTGGCCTCTGATCTGCCATATATACACAGCTAGGAGGAAAGTGATCTGGTGTTGAGGAAAGGGGAGGTCCTTGGTATTTGTTTGTGATGATCAATGGAAAAGAGGCTTACGCATATATTAATACACACGTAAGGGTTGGAGGGGGGGGGGGGNATACCCACGGTAATTGAGAAAAATCCTTCGGGTTTCAACGGTCAGGGAAGAAATGCACTATGAAAATCAATTTACAGACCGGGTGGTAACGACGCGCTAACGTAACCGACTTATTCCCATCTTGTGATTCCTATCAAGGAATTCTTTGGATTTGTCCGTGACAACGGAATCGGACACCTTCCGGTCTTCAAGTCAATCTTCCTTCTTGCACTACCTGAATTGCCGAACACGATCGGGTCTCATTCTTCAACGTACCGACGTCACCAACGAAGGTAGAAGAGTAGCAATATGGGATCGGGAAAGAGAAGGTGTTGAGAAAACTTGTTAGAACATGAAACTCAATGATAAATGATCAATTTTCTCAATTGTAGGAGGATTGGAGAAGCAAAAACTGAATATTTTTCAATGAGAGGCATGCTAAAATGCTTAGTCAAAAGTTAGGATAAAAGAAATAAGACACATATATATAGAGAGTTCGAAAAATAGTTTTAAAAAATTTACCCGTTGCTGTGACGCTCAATCGAGAAGGCGGCGAGTAGCAAGCGGGGCCTTTCGGGATTTGACGCTCGAGCTTGTGGCAAGCTCACGGCGAGCGCAAGGCTTCGGGTTTTTGGGGTTGAGCGGGTAGAGAGCTCATGGAGAGCGCGGGGCTTCAAGATTTTGGGCTCGAGCGGATGGAAAGCTCACGGGAGGCGCGGTATCCATGGAAGTCGGAACGGACATCAACGGACATATATTTATGCAATACTTCGAAAAACTATAACTCGACATCAACACAAGATTATATATAGTTTCAAAATATGCTAATCATAAAAATAACCCAAACACAGAATACCCCTGTGCTTATAGCATATCACTTAACATTTGAATTTTTCACAATTTTCAAAATCACCGGTCAAAACTTACAATAAATCTTTAAAAACATAATCTCTTCAAAGTTAATCAAAATAACTGATGCCTAATGTAATTATATAGGTTCCACTCCACAAATGGCGTACATTTGAGCAAACAGGTGCAAGCTTAAGAATAGCTTTTATACTCTCAACTGCCCACTAGTACAAACGCTAATGTGCTTAAAATATGATCTAAACACATGTCAGCTTTAATCAGGTGTCGATTTTTTCCAAAAAAATGGGGTTCCCCGAACTTGATACTGCACCAATTTGTTAGAGACACTCCAATATCATGCTAAGGAATCACCTCAGCCCAAAAATTAAGCCATTTGGTGAAGGCTAAAAAATAGGCTATACTCTGACACCAAGACATAGCACGTCTATGTTGCATTTAACAAATAAAATTTGAACACAAGTTTATTAAGAGATCATATGAAAAAGAGAGGAGAACAGAGATTTTTATCTTTTTGGAGAGATCTTAACTTTTCTATTCTACAGTTTACTGTATAATTTGGAAGTAACATTTTTACAAACTTGACATTTGACATATGGAATGCCTTCCATTCTAGTCGCCCCTACTGGTTTCTTTAAGCCCTCCGACAACAATACTAAAGAAGAAAGCATTGTTACTGATAATAACGGAAATAGGAATACCGATTGAGCGTTCTTTTCCATTTTCTTGATGCTATCCCTATATTTCTTTCGTTTGCTCCCTCCCTCTCGTCTTTGAGCACAAGGCTCGCCGGTTGTCCGCCGTCCGATCCAAAGAGAGAGGTGATGACGAGAGGCTGAGAGTAAGACAGTGAAAAATGAGATCAGGGTCTGCAGTTTACGCCCTTTTTGAAATTTTATTTTGACTGTCCATTTATTTAAAATTTAGCAATTTAAAATTTTAAAATAAATATATTATTGGATTAAAATTTTAAATAAACGGCTCAGATTAAGTATTAAATCTAATTAAAAAAATCTCAGATCTAAGCCGTTAATTAATCAACAAATTTATTCAAAACACAAATTAAACAAAAATTACTAAAAATTTGGGCCAAGACAAATTCTCGATCGCCGATACGCAGAGTAGGATACCCGTTTTTTGGGTCGCACCCACACATCTCGACACTGGCAGAGGCAGTCTCGGCTTTGATTCGCGTAATTTAGGCAGTGTAACGGGCTCCTCTCAGTATTGAAACCAGTGATTCACTCCAGATGATCTTCATCTTCATTGAATATCTTGCTCCCTGTTCGCGATTGCCTTTGACTATTCTCTATTCCGACGGCCTTACTTTTACAGGTGAATTGAATCATTTTTCTTCTTTATTTTGGTTTTTTTGTACTGCTTATGAGTTTACAAGGTCAATTTTGTAATTGAAGTATTAGATCAAGAAGCTTGAGAAAGTCCGCGATGGTGCCGCCGCCGATCCTGTCGCTTGCTTTACCGTCGGAGACTGGTCGAGTTCTCAGCATTCAGTCTCATACAGTCCAGGTATTTGAAACTTTGTGTGCATGTGAAATCTCTGGGTGAGAGTAAATTCGGTTGATCCTCTTTCTGTTTATTGCCGTTTTGCTCTTTTCCATGAATTTAAAGAAATCGACAATGAGTTGGGGTAAGCTGTCCGTTCCTGAAATCATATACGGCGATAAAGAAGGAATGAGGAAGGGAAAGACAAGTTCACTTGTTAATTTTGAATTGTGATAATGTACCAATTCTAAATGTTAATTATGTGCGCAATTTGTTCTGGTCGCTAATCAGGGTGTAATTTTCTTGATAGAGCTTTCTAGCCAAGTTCGCAAATTTTCGCCGGTCGGCGAGAACTAGAACTTATGCAGAAGTGGATTTTTTCTGTTTTTGCGTTCCTTTTCATGTTTCTGAAAAGTACTAGTTTTTATTTGCTTCTGTTTCCGGAGTCAGTATTAATTTATTCATATGCAGAACAAAGCTTCACTTAATAAAGAAAAAGAGCAATTTAGTTCTTCATTAATGAAACTGTTTTTGCGGTTCAAAATTTTCTTTTGTTTGGTATAAGTCGATTTTGTAGCGCTTTCACTGTTTGTACCTTGTTAGGGCTACGTCGGCAATAAAGCAGCGGTCTTTCCTCTGCAATTACTCGGCTATGATGTTGACCCAATCAATTCCGTGCAGTTCTCAAATCACACAGGCAAGCTGCTTTTATTATTTCACTCTGGTTGACTACTTTGACTGCTCACATTTGACGCGAGGCCATCTAATTTTTATATGTCTTATCTCTATGTATTCAGGCAAAATATTCCACTGAAATTGTTGGGTTAAATTATAATTAATGTGAGGATTTTGCAGGATATCCCTCATTCAAGGGCCAAGTGTTGGATGGACAACAATTATGGGACTTGATAGAAGGTCTTGCAGGGAATGACTTGTTGTACTACACTCATTTATTGACAGGTATTACTAGATAGATCTACATTCCTATGAAAAAGAAGGAACTAGGAAAGGAAGAGAGAAATATCAGATCTAATGTTGTGTTCTTTGCTATGTACCCCAGGGAATAAGTAGTGTGTTGTTGGCCATAGCAACTACATCTTTTTATGATTACCAAAACAAAGCTACATCTTTGTAGGTAGATTTCTGCCATGCCAAACTCAAAAGTCATAAGAGCTCTTTAATATATTGTGTAGCAAGTAGATGTAAGAGACAAGCAGGTAAGCAAGGGAAATCTACTAAACCACACTCACGAGTTTGCCCGGCCTTTTTCACTCTGTAGATTATACTGCCAAGCTCAAAGCTTGGAGGCAAATTTCACATTCTAGGGTTAAGCTGAAGGCAAAAGAAGCTGTTTAACCTCTTCATAGACACATGGCTATCCAAGGCTTAGCTCTGCATATGCTAAAGGAATAACAGATGATATTGAATATGATGGTCTTGCTCTTTTCTACTTTGCTTTTGTTGAGTTAGATGTGATTCCTCTGGTAGCATAGTTGTAGGAATAGTATATATCATCGACAGGCCAGGATTTAGGTTCAAATTATTCTCCTCTTTAAACTTCGGATTCGCTTAAAGAGAATGAGTAATATTTTGTGTCAGAGCTGTTATTAACATGAATGGAAACAAGGAGGTGACAGGTTAATCCTCAATACCATTGATACAAATTTATATCTCTGGTTCTCTGGTATATGTGACTGTAAAATGATTTAATTTTGAAGTTCTGAAGACGAAAAAAGTTTTTTCAGGTGATGAAGAAGCAACATTCATTGCGGATGATGCTAAACTCATTGACCTATTTTTCTGAATCTGAATTGACGAACGGGGCCAGATTTTTGAAGAGATCTACAACAAGAAAAAGCTGCATTCTATATATATAGAATTTTATAGCATTTGATAATTTTATGGGAGCTCTTCCCTATTGAAAATTATACACCAGCACAAAACGTTGGTTCATGTGCCGCTAATGTCCTATTATTCATTCAGCATTCTTTTTCATCTCAATCTTCTTGCATATCATTATCAATTGGATAAAAGGTTGTACTTGGAGCACATGCTATTAGTTTTATTGGATCCCTGCGTTCGGTCCCCAGGATGCACAAGAAGGTACTGTTTGTATTGCTAGTAGAATAAAGAATCATCTTAAATTACTCGAACAGACCACTCTTCTTTGCATCGGCCAGAGCTGGAACTGCCTTTCATAGGTTAGGGTGGATGGCTAGTGTGATGATGATAAATGGAACAACTGGATAGAAGGTAAATATGGCATGAAGACATGAAAACAGGGCTCGTAATGATTTTTAAACCATAGAATGGTGCCTTGAGTACAACTGCATTGATTTGAATTCAGTAGCTTCAATGTCTCTAAACCATATAAATTTGCTTAGGTTGTTGTTTGGCGGTGAAGGTTTCTCTATATGATTGTTTTTCTTTTGGTTTTGCTTTCACATATATTAAAATCCTGGATGCATTTGCTGTTATGGATTTTTTTTTGCAGATATTTCCTGTCCAATCTAACTGGCTTTGTAATTGTCTGGTTTTTTGCAGGTTATATTGGTTCAGTCTCTTTTTTAAATACTGTATTGGAAGTTGTCAACAAACTACGTTCAGTAAACCCTGGGCTTGTATATGGTAAGTAATTAAGCATAAGATGCACAAAAATGAGCACGTTAAAAGGAAAAGGAAAATTCCTATTCTCTAATTTCTTGTGATTGAAGACTAAAATTTGGTAACTACTGAATTAATTTTACCTTCAAAACACCAGTCAATTATGGTATATTTAGTTGGTGGAAATATAAATTCTATTTATACTTTATTACTAGTGGAATATTTATTCTTACCTTTGATTTTTTTTATTACACGGAATAATTATTTTCGGAGGAATAAANTTTTTTCCATTGGAACAATGGAGAGAATTGCTAAATGAATAAATACAAGTAGGGGTCTAGGTAGTACTTCAGGTGGCATGGAGTTGCTTTAGCACCTTTGACGTAATGATTGCTATTTTTTGGCAAGTTATTGGTTTGATCATTATCTGATTAAGGAGTCTGGATACTGCAACGATTAAGGAGTGCTCGGGATCCTGATAACCTACCAAATATTCTTAGATGAAGATCTTCCTTTCTCTTGGCCCCTTAACATTTAGAAAAGTCTCCACCATATAGATGTGAATCAGAGAATCAGAGAAAATATTTTTGTGTTCTTCAACCATCTTGTTAATCAGGCATTCCTGTAGCTTCATTCCCTAATCCATGTAAACAGCTTCAGCTTAGGTTTATGTAGGGAAAAAAGTAGAGTAGACCAGCATTAGTGGAAAACTTTTTGCAATGCCTTAATTGGCTTTTTACTGATCTTTAAAGGGGTATCTAAGAATCCTGAAAAAAGATGGGATAATAGGTGCACTTTCAAGACGAGGACAGATATTTGAAATCAATGGCTAATACTTTTTCATTTGGGAAGGTTCTTAAAAATACTTTCACTCCTTTGGTTGTGTAACTGGCTTGCTCCTAGCATACAATCTTTTTGTATCTCAGTTTTCATTATCACGCAACTGCTGGTGGACATGGTTATGCTACTTAGTGTGCTTTTACTGGATACATTGTTAAACTTCCTTGCAAGAAGGTCCAGATGCTTTTGTTGTGTGCATATATTATAACATGGTATGAACTCATAAAATTTGGCATTGTTTAGTTTGTGATCCAGTGATGGGCGATGAAGGAACGTTTTATGTTCCCCCAGAGTTGGCGTCAGTTTACCGGGAAAAGGTGAGTAATGTTTTTTCTTTTTCTCCTTTCCTTTACAATAGTACATGTTTCATTGGAGGAAATGCAATTCAAAATGATGAACACTGTTTCAACAACTCTTAATTCTTAAAACACGTTTTCTATTGTATTGTACCTCATTCAGAAATTTTTTTTTGGAAGTTGTAAAGATGAGAATGCCAAGAGAGATGAATAGAATCATACTAAAAGATAAAATAATGGTTGATGACATATGTAAACGTTTAGAAGCTACAGTGGTAGGAGATAAAGATATGGGAATAACATTCAATGTGGTTCAAAAACTTAAAATATAGGCCACATGATGCATGTGTGATGTGAGGAAAAATGACTTAGTTATGATTGGAGAAAAGAAAGGAAGAGGTAGCCATAAGAAAACTTAGAGTTACCCAATAAAAAAATATTTATAATTAATTATACTTTCTAAGGATGTTGTTGAGTGGAATGTCAAAACAGATTCATCAAGCTAATTTCACTAAGTGAGATTCAAGGTTTTGATATTGTTATTGTTCAGAAATATCTTTGGAAGCTGTGATAGTTGGCTGTTCAACTGTGTTATGCATATAACAGTATAAGCTCTGTCTTCATGTTATCTTTAACCTCGATCTTTGTACACATTTGGATTGCTTAACTTGAGGGAGTATATCATGTCAAATTCTGAAACAGTTTACATGAAACTGTCTATAAGGTGGCTTTCTTTTTATTCTTTTTCTCCTAGCATGCAAGAGATGCAAAACTTTTTAAAATAACATTAAAAAATTAACCTTTTGGTTGAGATAAGTTTTTTAAGTCTTTGATGACTAGGTTGTCCCTGTTGCTTCTATGTTGACACCTAATCAGTTTGAAGCGGAACAGTTGACTGGTTTCAGGTATGTATAGTTGTCTGATGCTGTTTGAAAGATGTGGTAGTTACCTTTGATTCTGTTCTTAAACTTTGAATCTTCTTTATGGTTGTACTCTATCTCTATGTTCTTTTGTTGTTGCTGTGCTTTCTTGCTTAGGATTATAGTGATTGATTGAAAGTTTTCAGCTTTCTCCCAAGTGGAAAAACAAAAAAAAGAATTATGGATCTCTGGGAAAGTATTGTGAATTTACTCTTTTTTGTTTTGTTTTCCTGTTCGTAATCTGGGACTATAGATGCTTGTTTATTTGAAAGAGAGACAGTCACATTCTATTGATTGGCTTATAAATGACAAATATTGGAGACGAACGTCTAGTTATTCTGCTAGTACGGCTCTATAACCCCTGAATCACGTTACTAAATTGGTAGGGCCTGCACAGATATTACTTGGTAATTTTTATTATTTGCTCAAAGTTGGTGTTGGAAATAAAATTTCCCTTTATACAAAAACAACCTGTTTGCAGCCTTACTGACCTTGATGAAAGTTACCAGACCGTTTAGTAACAAAAGGGCCAGCTATCATAAACACATTCTATCTGGTGTATTCCGCGATGGCTTTGGAGGCTTATGTAATCTTTTGTTGGACCTCGTCTGTTACTTTTTACCTTTGTGTTTCTACTCTTTCCTTCACGTGACAAACATAAGTTGGCACTCAACATTAAATCTGACATTGAAATGCCATCTTTCTAGAAGTTGTGGACATGCTGTTAGCAGCTGTTGAAAAGTTATTAGGAAACAGATTTGGTGGCCCAAAAACCAGATGATTGTAATTCTAATGGAACCAGATAATATGAATGAAGAAGGTGTGAGCCAACAAATTGTAAGTGGGGAAGATAATAGGTAGAAAATGGCAGTGGCAGAATGTGTCCAAACTGAACTAGGGTAAAGCAGCAGGGTTCTACCAAAGGCAGCAATATAGTCTTAAATATATACATATATATTTTTCCCATTTCAAAAGCTTCAAACAAGGAGGGTCAACATAGTTAGAATGACTTAACATAACCTTTGTAAAAGGAGAGGGTTTAAGATGATTTTGGATGGATAGCTAGGTTGATAGCCAAAAAGGAAATGGTAAAAAGTGACCATAATCCAATGTGAATTTAGTTGATTGGATTGTGAGAGGTCTCAGTAAGCACAGAGTTAGAAGATATAGTTGTATGAATAAAGTCTGTATGTTTTGTTTAATAAAATGAAAGGAAAAACCAATAAAAATCAAGAAGATTTAAGAACACCTTGGTTCATTGAAAATATCCCGAGTATAAAAGGTTATCAATGGAGATAGCATGCAGAATTCAGATATGATGGAAAACTGTCTTGTTGGGCAACTGTTGTATATGGGCACACTCATGAGGAGTGAAGAAGGGATTGAGGGAACCATCAATTGAATTAATCTGGTTGAATGTTGGTTATTGGTGCTTGGGAGTTCATAGGTGATCTTTGTTTCCTCAATGACAGGTGCAATAGCAATGTGGTTTCACATGGATAGGTTCAGAACTCTCAAAATGGTTTTGCTGGTTGGACTTGCAGGCTTGGGATCAGTGTTTCCTCAATGGTTTTGGTGCATTGCCAAGGGGTGGTGGTGCTGGTGAAAAACCCTAGAGGATCTTGGATGCAAGGGTTCTTATGTGGAAAATTAAACTAGTTGGAATATCTCACCATACTTCCTAAATAGTGACTCAATAGAGAACATTTTTGACACGAATAGAGCTCCTTTGGCATGTAACTGACTGATTCTATGATAGAGATATCTTGTTCAGGTCTGAATATCTTCCACATAAACACCACCCTTGTCTTGTTCAAAGTCAGGCAACTTATTGTCAAGGAATGAAAAAGACAGGTCTTTATGTTATTTAAATGACTTAATTCTTTGATTCTAAATGATTTTAATGTTTGTCCCTGAAACTTCAGACATTTACTGTTTGGTTAGCTGTTGAGAATTCAATGTTATTTTGGCTACTGAGCATTGTTAAATATAAAAATAGTGTTTGGCTAGTGTTATTAGCAGTTGCTGTTGAATTGTTTAATCACCAACAAGAACATCTGTTATTTTATTTAATATATTCATTTGTTTCTCATTTTCTTTTAAAAAGGGTACGAAATAAAAACTTTAAAATGATCAGAAAAATGCGCTTGCCTATTTTTTTATGCATCAAAAGAAAGTATCACTAAATTAAAAATAGTATCTTCCATTTATACATTCAAATGACAAAACTAAATTGCATAGATCATAAAAATTATAAAACTTAATTAAAATGATTACTTTTTTTT
>JAODPA010123140.1:16851-31488 GCA_025585075.1 Nepenthes mirabilis
AGGGGGGAGGAACAATCAAAACACCCATAACAATCCAACCAAACAAGCTCTTAGTTCTTTAACTCAGTTTTTTGGATTAAGTAGTAGCAATTGAACATGTAGAGAAGACATTGCACTGGTGTCTAATGTGTTGGGATTCAATCTCTAAAATTGAGAGTTAAGGGAGCAAATGCTAAAATGAGTAATAGAAAAGCACTAAAAACTGATTAACTAACTACTTTGAAATAGGGGGGGGGGGTGAGGAAAGAAGGGCCTCTATCATGTTTGGCATTAAACTCTAACAACATGACCCATGTTCTAATCATACTAGTCTTTCTTCAAGATTTTGGAAAGAAGGCATTACAAGTCTTGCTAACTTGATTTTTTAAATCTAGAATTTGACTGCCAGTAGGAAACTAATCTTTAATGAGAACCTCTGAAGTGTGTTGCAGCAAAAAAAAAAAAAAAAAAATTGTTTCTACTGTTTTACAGAACTGTTTCCCATGGTGATTTAATATGAATATGAGATTCCTCTCAAATCCCAGCTTCCATATATTATGCTTTACATTTTAGTAACCATTGTTAACTTTATTTGGTGGTTTCAGGATTGTATCTGAACAAGATGGTAGGGAAGCCTGCAACATTCTTCATGCTGCTGGACCTGCGAAGGTTTTGCCAAATTCTTTTATTGGGAGTTCAATTACATTTGAAAATTGCCACTAAAATGAATCAAAATGTTCTTTAGATTAATAGATACTGTATTTCCTCTTCCGTCCTTTGAGCACAGATATGAGAATGGTATTACATGTATGTCATCCCCTTTTCCTATTTGTCTTCTTAGGTTTGAGAAAGAAAGAATTTTATTTTTTTGGGGGGTAAGCAAAAGATTTATACTACTTCCTCCATGATGAAGTTTCTGTTGTACAAAATGGGATTCAGTACTCCCAAAGACTGAGTTTTGAACTACAAATGTCAATGCAAGGGTGACTTGCTATCTACAATGTAAAAAACAACTGTCTAGGATTAGCCAATATGCAGATTCTTGTAAGCAACTGTCGCTTGTATTACATGATTTGGTGGAAAAATTTTAATGCTGTGCTGAATAATGGGGAACAAATGCAGCTGACCTGAATGTTTTTGCTGCATGCCTGGAACATTTTGGTTTCCTGGATCTTTGATTAGTGGCGAACTTGTTTACTTGGTGTAATAGCTTTAATTCAGGGGACTGAATCTTGTCAATTTCTGTAAGCTTGAATAGTATGGTGGGAACAACAACTGCTCTGGTGGACTCCGACCCAGGGTATCACATTTGATGCATAAGTTTACACACATTTCTTTAGAGTTCAACTGGAAAGAACTGCCTTTGTGAGTGCAACCCATTGCATTGGTTTTGGTATCGTGGGAAGTGCCCTAATTCATTGGATGCTTTATTAGAACGTGTGAAAGAGGGCATCTACAGAGCATGTGCTAGCTGATGTAGTTGCATGTCTACATGTAATCTTTATATGCTATGATATATTGATTTCTAATCTGGGGGGAACCTAAATAATAAAAGTTTTCTATTAATAAATTACACTTTGAGGAAATTGAAAAGAAGAAGAAAATAGAGAGAGAACAATTTTGCCTTGTCGTTTTAACTTTTGGTCTTTTTGTGGTGCACGTTCGCTGCAGTTCCATTGTACAATTACGCATATTGTAGTCCTTAAATATCCCTAGTCTCCATTCCTATCCAAATAGTACTTACAGATCACCAAACTATTTGTTTTTACAATAAAGTTATAAATTAAAAAAAAGATTGATATTTGATACATAGAATAATAAAAAAAAAAGATAAGAAGAATTATTAGTGTATGCCCCTTTGAGAACTTCCGACCATTTCTTTATAGCTTTTCAAGTGTGATGCTTCTTTATACCAAAATGAACCCCCCCACCCCAAGAGGAAGAAAAACAACAAAAGCAATTTCACCATGCAACCTTACCCCTAGATTCAGAGAGAATATGTCTGTGATTTGAAGTTTTGAACTCATGACAATTGGTTACATGATTCTAAAATAAAAAAAAATGGAGACTGATTAAATAAAAAGAATGAGAGGGAAACATGTATTCTTCATCAGTTGGGGGCCTTTCCAAGGTCTCTCAGACTTTTAATTGTGCACGTGGGTGTAACTGCTCTAAACTATTCTCTAGTGCCCTTCTAGCTCTCCCAATATCAGTAAAGGTTAGGATCTCATGTGGCAATTAAGAAATTCAAGATATTTCTTTGGATGCTGCTGCTATTTCCTTGTAGCTTATACATGCATGATCATACGCAAAAACCTCAATGAAATCCAGTAAAAGGGTAAGACATGCTGATTTAAAAAAAAAAAAAAACTTGATTTAAACCCTCAGAAAGTTGAAATGAAGTTATATTTATAAGTTAAAAAGGCAGAAAAGTTGTGAGGATTCTATGAATTGGGTTCTCAACTTTGTGATGGGTCATGGGTCACTACAGTCTGGTTGTGAATATGAATTTGCAAACAAAGACCTACCAAAATGATGGAAATAGTGATGACGATCAGCAGAGTTAGTGGTGAGGTCTAGAGCCTACAATGCTGTGTTGATTCTTAAGCCTTGAGAGGTAGTTGGCCTGCATAGACCCACACACAGTAACATATCCTTGCAGCAACAATAGCAACAAGCAGGTGCTAGTAGCTAACATTGCCAAAAGATTTAAGCTACAAGAAAACCAAAGTTCATATGAAATGAAAAGGTGGCAGAAGTCCTGTACATAAGTTTTTCAATGAAAAAGAACAAACTGAAGAAGGTAAAAACTGAGCCCAAGTTTGGAAGATTATATAAGTTTGTGTTTGGATAATGAAATCACCATTAAAAACCATTTGGTAGATCATGATTTACTGCCATAAGTTGGCAACTGCAGTTATTACATTGGGATAGGCCCTAAAACTGTGGGATATTGATTTGCTCTTTGGATGATAATTGCTGCCAACCGATAGCAGTAAGTTACTTTTCTTTGGGGATCTATTGAAATCTCAAGGTGTCAACAATTATCTCTAATCTATGTATTTAAATAGACGTGTAAATTTCAATAATTTGCAGCTTCAATTAGATATGTGTAAATTCAAGTTTTGGTTGGAAGTATTGGTTGAATGTTATGCCAATCGGCATAGAATTTAGTGGCATTCGAGCTTGTGATCAGGGAAATGATAACATTTCAGGTTGTGATAACAAGCATAAATATAGATGGAGATCTCATTCTCATTGGCAGCCATCAGAAGGGAAAGGTGTGCATTTAGATCAATATGAAGCTGTAATTTCTTGCATTTATTTATTTTTCTGTAAAACAAAATATGTCTTCGGTCTTCTGTCACTCCTGCTTTATTAGGTATAATTACTTGCTGTTGTATGGATTAACATGTACTTTTTTAATTGAGTTTATCATTAGATTCATGTGCATGCTTGTATCTATCTATCTATCTGGTTGTTTCATTGCTTCTTTTGGACATGATTCATGACAGCTTTCTGGAATGAAGATGCATTGAGATGACTTTGTGTGTGTGGTCCGAAATAATTCAAACATACAACTATTTACAATTTGTTTTTGATCAATTGTGTTTCTTCAGGAAGTTAAAATATTAATTGTTACTATAACCCAAAAAAATATGTGACAAAATAAAAATTTAATACATACCAGTTACTTGAGTTAAAGGTAGTCCATATAGTCTTCTACACTACTCTTTCTCTCTCTTCCGCCCCCCACCCCGACCAGTGAACAGTCAATTCCATTGATCAATAGAAAAGGAGAAGTACCTTGGACGTACCTAGGGAGACAAAGGCTCAGAAGAGGTCAGAACTGTGTATTGGACCGAGACACTAAGCCTTCTCTATAATATAATAGGCATGCAAATAATTTGCAAAAAGGTCTTCGACAGATTACATGAAGTACATGATTGGGTTTACACTATCTCCTTTAGTATACAGTAGGCATGGGAATCTTTTGCGACAAATAATTTGCTTAGTTTTGCTTTTTCTCCTGTTAATTGCCCACTGTATTTTGATTCAACATCCATAATATATTTCCTGCTTTCTGGACCTGTTACAGGCCTACTTGATTTGACTACTATGCCACCGACAACCACCCTGCTTGTCCTATGAAGTGGCCGCTCTACTGGACCACCAATTAAGTTCCATGATTACCATTAGTTTATTTTACTTATAGTTTATTATTTTCCTTATATTTTATTTTACTCTTCTTGCACGTGCCATGTTGTTGTGGCTGTTAGGGATATATTCTGTTATTACGCTTTATATATATTGTTGTCTGCTGTAGTTACAGGATATAGATGACATAATTTCGGTCTCCTCTCTCATCCCTATTCTCCCTAATTCTCTCTTTTCCCTTCTATTTCCCCTCTGCCTTCTGTCAGAGCTTCCTGTCCCCCCTTTTACTTTCCCTATTTCCTCCTCTTTTCTTGTTTCTGTTGCCAATTGCAGAGCAAAGCTCTGGTACATGCATCAATTTGGGGCTTTCATTGAGACATGGTAGAAGGCAAGAACACTCGATTCAAGGCCCTTGAAGAATCTATTGCTGGATTGTCATAGGAATTGAAAAAAATCGCAGTGTCCGTACAACACCATGCAAACAACCTTGTTGTAAATACCTCAACCACTGAACAGCTTCAACAATTCCTCACCAAAATCCGCCAATCCTTGAATTGTCTCTGAGCGCCATTCCTCACCATCAGCAAACCCTCCTTTGCTTCCCACGCCTTCATCGTTCATGACATCTCCCACTATTCATACCCACACCTCGCTACCAAACCTTTCGGTCTTGCTCCTGATTCCACTTGATGTGTCGATATCGGCTCATCCACAGCTATCTAAACTCGAAATTCTATTCTTCACCGGGGAAGACATGATTGGGTGGCTGTTCCAAATCGGGTGTTTCTTCTTGTACCATAATACTCCACCTGAACAACAGCTCACCATCGCTGCTTTTTACATGACGGGAGACGCGCTTCAGTGGTACCAATGGATGCATGCCATAAGACAACTCTCCACCTAGGCAATATTCGCTCAAGACCTGGAGCTTCGATTTGGCCCGTCCTCCTACCTTAACTACAAAGCAGCTCTGTATAAGCTACGCCAAACCACCATTGTGGCCGCCTATATGGCTGATTTTGAGGCACTATCTACTTGCACTCCAAGGTTGACTACTGGTAATCTCCTTAATTGCTTCATTTCTAGGCTTTGCGATGATATTCGCTGAGAGCTATTATTGCTTAAACCTACCTCACTACCGGATGCTATCGGTATGGCTAAATTAATGGCGGAGAAGATTGAAGCGAAACGAACCGCTATCTAGCATCCACTAGCCACCAAGCCTGTATTTCACCCCACAACAACCTTACCCAAACCGTTTCCACTACTATCCCTTCCACCCAAACTACCCATAAAAAAATTGACCTCTGCTGAGATGGCCTCACACCGCAAGCGTTGGTTATGTTTCAATTGTAACGAGCGCTTCACATCGGGTCATGGGTGTAAGCCTCCCCAATTTTTTTGTGTTAACGGATGATGATTGCTCTGCTCAGCTGCAGGACCACTACTTTACAACCCTTGACTTAGAATCGTCAATTGAAATTTTCCAAGACAAAGACTCCTCTGCACTTTCTCTTACTGATCCTCCCCCCACTATTTCCCCACATGCGTTGGAAGGCAATTGTACCCTTGCTACTCTCCAGTTATAGGACTTATTATCAGGACATCCGGTAGTGGTATTGGTCAACAGTGGTTCTACCCATAATTTCCTGCAGACAAGGCTGGCCAAACATTTAGGCCTTCCAATAGAACCTTCCCAGCACCTTAAGGTCACGGTGGGCAATGGAGATGCACTTCATTACGAAGGATTGTGTTCTAATGTTGAGGTTATGTTGGGCTCCTCTAAATTTCATATGGATCTTTATTTGTTGCCCATTTGTGGAGCTGATATGGTTCTTGGAGTTCAATGGCTGTCAACTATCCGGCCGGTGCTGTTTGATTATAAGGTCCTATGGATGAGGTTCTCTCACGAAGGATTATAGCTCACTCTACATGGCTTGCAAAAAGCTTCCCTGTCCACTAGGACCTTGAGCCAACTGCAAAGGAGTGAGCTAACTGGTGTCAATTCCACGTATTTTCAATCGACCATGCAACCTATTATGGAACCCCCTTGGGTGATGACCCTGGTGCTACTCTAGATCCACATCACTCACCAAAGGATGATGATCCAACAATTGTGAAGGCCCTGAATGATATTCTGGCTTCCTTTGCAGATGTATTTGCCACTCCTCATGGGTTGCCTCCTCAACGTGCAACAGATCATCGAATACCCCTTAAACCTGATGCCCAACCGGTAAATGTCAAACTCTATCGTTATTCACACTTCTAGAAGATGGAAATGGAGAAACTGATTCGGGAAATGCTGGCTGACGAAATCACCTGCCCTAGTACCGGCCTTTTCTCCTCACCGATCCTGCTGGTTAAAAAGAAAGATGGCAATTGGTAGTTTTGTGTTGACTATTGTACCCTTAATGCAGTCACTATTAAGGACCGATTCCCTAAACCCACGGTGGACGAACTGTTAGACAAATTGCACGGTGCACAATTTTTTTCCAAGCTGGACCTACACGCCGGCTATTTTCAGCTTCGGGTCCATGTAGATGATGTACACAAAACAGCTTTTTGGACTCATGAGGGGCACTATGAATTCCTGGTGATGCCTTTCAGGTTGTCTAATGCCCCTTCTTCCTTCTAGTCCAACCTTCTAGTCCAAAATGAATGCACTTCCCTACCGGTGTTGCATAAGTTCATTTTGGTATTTTTTGACGATATATTGGTATACAGTTCTTCCTGGAAACAACATGTCCAGCATATCACCAATGCCTTCCAAATTTTGCACGACAATCTCTTCTACGCTAAGCAAACGAAGTGTGCATTCGGACGCACGTCCATATCCTACTTGGGTCATATTGTTTCTGGACAGGGCATAGCTGTCAATCCCTCCAAAATTGAAGCAGTGCAGCAGTGGCCGGTGCCTGCCAACATTAAACAATTGAGGGGATTTCTCGGATTAGCCAGATACTACCAACGGTTCGTGGCTCACTATGCACAGATCTTTGCGCCTATTACGCAGTTATTGAGAAAAAATGCTTATGTTTGGACCCGGCAGGCTGAAACCACCTTTAATGCTATGAAAGCCGCCCTTCTACTCCTATCCTAGCACTCCCTGATTTTTCTCAGTCCTTTGTCATCCAAGTTGATGCCTTTGGCAACAGCGTAGGCGCTGTACTCTTACAGTCTGGGCACATAGTTGCATTTTTCAGCCTGCAACTCAGCCCACGCCTACAAGCTTTATCCGCTTACCTTCGTGAACTTATTGCAATCAGCAAAGCTACGAAGAAGTTGTTGAACCAGCGCCAAATTTACCATCCAGACCGATCACCAACCCCTTAAGAAGTTGTTGAACCAGCCTATCCATACCCCGGAGCAACAACATGTTGGGGAAAAAAAACACTCGGACTACACGGTGACCGAGCGGACAGAGTTCTTAGACAGCACACAGAGCAGAGCTCTTGGACAGCAAGGAAAGTAAGGATAGAGAACAAAAGAGAACACACAAGTTTTAACGTGGAAAGCCCTTCTAAGACCAAAGGAAAAACCACGAAGAAATGTACTATAAGAGAATTGTTTACAAGTGTTGGCTACTCAAGCTCTAACGAAAGAAAATAATCTCAAGTGTACAACCTTTCTCTCTCAAAGTGTATCTCACTCTATCTTTACAACGAAGCTTGCTCACAGCTCTCTCAAGGCTCTTAGAACTCAAAGTGTCCCAGCTCTAGCACACACGCAAGGGCAACAAGTTTCTGTATATATATACACAAAAGGTGGCGTGTCCGCCTACCCTACTGGACGTAGGTCTCCAGACCTACGCCCTAGGCCTGCCATGGCAGGCGCATGCTTGGCGTGTCAGATGGCATCTTGGCATTCGTTTCTCTGCGAACGTGGTTGTGCACGTTGTCATCAACGAACTGCCGTATAAAGCCGCACACTTGCTTGTGTTCCAGCGTCCATGCCTCGTTCGTTTTTGTCGCCGGCTTTTCTGTGGCAAAAACCGGATTATGCATGGACTTCACATATAGCAAGTCAGACATCTTGCTTTGCCAAGTGTCATAGTTGGATCCGTTCAAGCAAGGCATTTTGCTTCCGTACTCCATAGCAGCCGACAACAAAATCACCGTACAAAGAACCTGGCTCTGATACCACTTGTTGGGGGAAAAAAACACTTGGACTGCACGGTAACCGAGCGGACAGAGTTCTCGGACAGCACACAGAGCAGAGCTCTCGCACGGCAAGGAAAGTAAGGATAGAGAACAAAATAGAACACACAAGTTTTAACGTGGAAAGCCCTTCTAAGACCAAGGGGAAAAACCACGAAGAAATGTACTATAAGAGAATTGTTTACAAGTGTTGGCTACTCAAGCTCTAACGAAAGAAAGCAATCTCAAGTGTACAACCTTCCTCTCTCAAAGTGTATCTCACTCTATCTTTACAACGAGGCTTGCCCACAGCTCTCTCAAGGCTCTTAGAACTCAAAGTGTCCCAGCTCTAGCATACACACGCAAGGGCAACAAGCTTCTGTATATATATACACAAAAGGTGGCGTGTCCGCCCACCCTACTGGACGTAGGTCTCCAGACCTACGCCCTAGGCCTGCCATGGCAGGCGCATGCTTGGCGTGTCAGATGGCAGGCCTGTCATGGGGAAGTTGCAGCCGCTGCAACATCCAATCAGAGTGGGTGATCAACCCACCTGCAAAAACGGCCACCTGCAGGCCTACGTTGATAGAGTCAACGCCTACACTTTAGGAGTCTTCGTCCTCGTCCTCAGCAACCGCTCGGACATGACGCCTGAAGAAGTCCTCGTCCAAGTCCTCTCGGACATGACGCTTCAAACAAAGTCCTCGTCCATTCTTCCAATGGAGTCCGCGGACTACTGCCACTCGGGAGTGACCCCAACACAACAATGGATCACTAAACTAATGGGGTTCAACTTTAACATTGTCTACAGGCCCGGAAAGGTTAATAACCTTGCTGTTGCCTTATCACGACTGCCGGAGGGAACCTGCTCCACTTACCATGCGGTGTCTAAACCGGTGATGACCCTGCTGGAGGCTCTCCGCAATTTCCACATTTGAAATCCAACTTCAGCTGCTTTTGTTGCCTCCCTTCGAGAACAACCAAGGGATTATGAGCGTTTTTCCTTGCGCGATGGATTAATTTTCTATAAGAATCGCATCATGGTGACTGAATCAACTTTGCAAGATTTAATATTGCAGGAGTTTCATAACTCTCCTCTAAGTGGTCACGCAGGATTCCAACGCACTCTTACTCGAATTGCTGCCGCCTTCTGCTGGTCGAATATGAGAAAGGAGGTGTGTGAATTTGTTGCCAAATGCTCCACGTGTTAGCAAGTGAAATCTCTCACTTCTGCCCCTCCAGGTCTGCTCCAACCTCTTTCCATTCCAGGTAAAATCTGGACCTCCCTTTCTATGGATTTTATTACCCATTTACCGCCTTCGAAAGGAAAAACAGTGATTTTTATAGTGGTGGACCGATTGTCCAAATATGCCCATTTCTACCCATTGAGTACCCATTTCATGACCACTGGACTTGCGGAAGTATTTGTCAAAGATATTTGTCAATTACTCGGACTTCCAGCTTATATCATTTCTGACCGGGACCCTGTCTTTATGAGTAACTTTAGGCGAGTGCTCTTTAAATTCCAAGGAACTAAATTGTCCATGAGTAGCTCGTATCACCCGCAAATGGACGGGCAGACGGAGGTAATTAACCACTGTTTAGAGGATTATTTGAGGTGTTTTGCTGTCGATAATTCATCTAAATGGGTCCAGTATTTGCCGTGTGCTGAATGGAGCTATAACAACAGTTGGCACTCTTCCATTAAAATGACCCCCTACGAAGCTGTATACGGTAGCCAGCCGCCCTCCTTCGCCGATTATATTCAGGGCTCCTCTGTTGTAGCATTAGTTGATGAGTTACTAACTAAAGGCTCTACTGTTCTTGCCACTTAGAAGGCCAATCTTCAATGTGCTCAACTATGCATGAAAAATCAGGTGGATGTTCATCATTCGGACAATGAATTTCAGATCAGAGATTGGATCTACGTTAAGCTACAGCCGTACCGACAAACTACCGTGGCCCATCGACGATCCAACAAATTAAGTAAGCGTTATTATGGACCCTTCTACATTTTGGACCGTATTGGAGCTGTTGCATACCGTCTTCGCCTGTCAGATTACTCTAAAATTCATAATGTCTTTCATATTTCTTTGCTAAAAAATTGCATTTGCGACCCTACACTCCAGCCACATCAAGACCTGCCGCCAGAGGCTACTGGTTCCCACCCTTTAATGACCCCAGTTCAGTTTCTTGGCTTCCGGAAGGTTTTCCAACATGGGAAATTTGTTTCCCAATTTTTAATCCACTAGCAATTTCACACTCCCGCAGAGGCAACCTGGGAATCCGTAATAGATTTTGTCTATGATTTTCTTATGTTTAACCTTGAGGACAATGTTCTTTTTGATGAAAATGATGATGTTACGAGCCTACTTGATTCGACTATTACTCCACCGACAACCACCCCGCTGGTCCGTCGAAGTGGCTGCTCTACCTGACCACCAATTAAGTTTCAGAATTACCATTAGTTTATTTTACTTATAGTTTATTATTTTCTTTATATTTTATTTTATTCTTCTTGCATGTGCCATGTTGTTGTCTGCTACAATTCCAGGATATAGATGACATAATTTTGGTCTCCTCCCTATTCTCCCTAATTCCCTCTTTTCCCTTCTATTTCCCCTCTGCCTTTTGTCAGAGCTCCCCGTCCCCCCTTCTACTTTCCAAATTTCCTCCTCTTTTCCTGTTTCTATTGCCAGTTGCAGAACGAAGCTCTGATGCATGCATCAGGATCACATAAACACTAATACTTGCAATGTTTTCGTGTTCAGTAATCTTGATATTTAGCTTATGAGGTTAAAGTTTTTACCACTGAACATTTCATAATCAACATGTTCGGATTCCTCAAGTTTCTAGGTTTGTTTTTTTGTCTACTACAGAAAATGATGACATAATTAATTGAGCTGTGAATTTAAGTTTCATGTCTGTTAACCATTGCAAGGTATTTTTCCCCTCCAATTGTCAATCGTAAGGTTGTTCTATTGTGAGCTGGAGGTCTTAGATTTAGACCATATAAATAGCCTATTTACATCACATTGGTGAGTGTGCATATATTTAACCCTCCCATGAGCTAGCAATGGAACGATAAGGGAAGTCTCATGTATTGCACCATACATTGTAATGGTCATATTGCTACGCCTAGTTATACTGCTAGCTCCTGTGTCCTTCAATTGTCAAATTGCTGAAATGAATTTTGAAAGGCAATGCTACAGTAACATAAATTCAAGTTATAGACAACAAAATCCATTATGCTTTGGTTATTGAGTAGAATAAGACCCTTTATCTTATTGTGTCTGTCTTTGGCTGACCTTTACAGTTTATTCCCCCTTCCAATTTGTCAAATTGCAGGTTCCAACACTATATACTTCTTTCCATTTCTGTATGATATTTAAATGTCAATGCCATTTTGTTATTACAGGATCAGTGTCCTGAGCAATTCAGGATTGTGATACCCAAAGTTGCAGCCTATTTTACTGTGAGTACTTTCTTCATTTTCATCAAAAATGTTGTTTACACTGTCTTCCCTTTTTGGCATGAAAGCAACCTAAAAGGACTAGTTCAAGAATTTGCCGTCCGAAAAAGATATCACTAGTCATGGACATCTTGATATGGTACTTTGTTTATGTCATGGACATACAGTGTAACATTTTCTGCCATTCAGTTCTGTAGTTACAGAAATCTATAGGTGTACTAGAGTTTTCAATTGCTGTGTTTCAGTCATCTGCTGACTAGTTTCTGGTCTTTGTTTCTATGATGTGTGTGAAATTTGTGTCAGCCTTCTTTGCATGAGATTCTCCAATGTTTCAAGTAACCACATTTATATTTTGGGAGATAACTTTGAACTAGTGCATGTTTGTGTGTAGGGAACTGGAGATCTGATGACTGCTCTCTTACTTGGTTGGAGCAATGTGATGCCTCTGGAATCTATTTGTTGAAGTTCCTTGATTTTTTTAACCATTTGTCCCTATCTTCTATCTCATGTACATATTCTTTGTTATGTGCAGAAATATCCTGATAACCTTGATGAGGCAGCTGAGCTTGCAGTGTCAAGCTTGCAGGTACTTGCTTTTGTCCTTTGCGTAAATTGCCTTAGGAATTTGTTGATTGAAATCGTGAAAATCTGGTATATAAAAGTAAGAGAAGGTGGTTATCATAAGGTTATTATTGCTCTTACATTCAATTTTAATGTTGATACTTCCTATAATATGATTGAGCCATTTAAGAGGCACAATAAAATCACGAATGAAATAATATCATGTTTAAATGATTTTTTCTTGCTTTAATGTGATCCTAGAATTTGAAATTGAGTAAAGCCATATGACTTTGTAACTACAGGCATTGGACTGAAATTTTGTGAAATTATTTGATACTGGTGTTTACGTTGTGAGAGGTGAGGGGTTTATAAATAAAACCCACAAATTGAGGCACCAAATTTAACTTTCACTATCTTTTTTCTCTCGTCACCTTGCCTGCACAAGGATTTTAATACAATTTCTGGAAATTTTGATTCGTGAACCCATGTGCAGTTATGTCCTGAATGCTGATTAAAACCAGATTCGGTGGTTGATGGTTCATCTTACTAGTATTTTGTGAGCAGAATAAGGACTATTGTACTGTTCATTTTTTGAATTTATTGGCTGGAACAAGAGAAATAAGTAGGAATCTATGTTAATATTAGATGTATAAATGATATAGATAAACGAATGTTTGTAAAAGAAGATGATGTAAAGGAAAGATAATGGAATTATTGTAATAAAATAATCATGTAGCCCATGCTGGATCAATGTACTTTTTGAAGTGGTTATATAAGTCAACGTACTTATGGCCTATTTGAAGTGGCTCATTTGAGAATATAGTGGGAGACATAATTCTACTAGTGAGGATGAATTAATTGGTCATACTACGAAACTCTGGGGAATCTGTAATTGAACATAGACTAAGGCAAGAAAGGAAAGTGTCTGAGCATCAATTGGCTTTATGCCATGGCGCTTAATCAATATGTAGTATATATCTTTTGATAATGTTAATTGAGAAATTCAAGAAATTGGAGAAAAAATTATATGTGGTTTTTATTCAGTGGGAGAAAGCTTATAATGCCTAGACAAGTCTTATGGTGAGTGTTAGAGAAGAAAGAAGCTGATAAAAATATGTAGATACATAATCAAGATATGTATGCAAGGGCAATGACTAGTATGCAAGCTATAGGAGGAAATACCAAGGATTACTGTTAACCTAGCACATGATTAATTTAGGCTGTTTAAAATAGAGAACTGCATTAGACATACTTGGTAATCAAAATATGCATCTAAAATTGAAAGATTTAATAAAATAATTATTAAAGTTGTCTTTATGTTTATCTTGAATGCACTGAAGTGGAAAGAGACCAAGTGACCAACATATTACCCTCTTTTCCGTCCAAAACCCATTCCAGAAATTCATTATAGGAAGTTACAATTTGAATCTGAAAAATGCCTCCACAAACCAGTAGTAGTAGCCGTACTAACGTGGTGGGGCTGTAGTTAACAACTTCCAGAAGCCTATCATCTTGAATGATCCTAGGGAGAGAACCTGCATTTGGGTTTCTACCAGAGATGGTGTGCTGTTCAAAATTAACAATACCCCCATGGATAACAGCAACAATTTTCTTCCAAAACTTGTTTTTTCATCCCAAAATCTCCATGGCCATCTCCGAGCACAAGGAAATTGGTTTGACCCTTTATTCGCCATCTTATCTCACAAGCAGAGCTTTGCAAAGAGATTTCACTTTCAATATTGTACCTTGTTTATATCTAGGTTATCTGTTGCCTAGTTATTAGTAGGGACACGATTAAATGCGAAAAGATTATTAAAGTACTTCTATCAAATCTTTCCTGTTCTTCAGAGAATTCAAATAATAGTTAAGGCGGGATTTGGGATCCCTTGGTTCTCATCCACTGTTGTACTAAATTTCTCAAACAAGTCTTACCTTCATGGTTTTCTTTCTTTCTTGTCTCTCTGAATTCACACTATCCTAGTGAATATTTGGTATGAGATGATCCCATGCTCTTTGATGGGGTGGTTTGGTCATGAAATTTTACTGTCAGGTAGTGTGCATCTTGGACAATCTATTCTGCAAGTTGGCGGCTTATTAGCAAACTATGATTTTTCAATGACACCGAATTTTGCAGGCTGTTATACAGAGGACCAAAAATGACTATGGACGTGCTGGATTTGATTCCCGGACTAGTAGTTTGGAACTGCGGTTGATTCAGAGCCAAGAGGACATTCGCAATCCAAAAGTTAACTTCAAAGCTCAGAGATACAATTAAACTTCTTTATCAGATCTTGGTTCTGCATTGATTTATCATTTGTGGATGGCTGCCAT
>JAODPA010123140.1:31494-45885 GCA_025585075.1 Nepenthes mirabilis
ACCCCCCCCCCCCCCCCCCCCCCCCCCCCCCGGGAAGGGGGAAAAAAAAGAAACAAAAGAGAAAAGGCAAACCCCAAAATAAGAAGGGGAAAGTGATTAAATTCTGATTTTGGTGTGTTTTTTAAGTCAGATAATATTCTGGAAAAGATTATTGCTGGTTGAATAATTATGAGCTGATGAGGTGAAAGGCAATGTGAAACTTTTAAGTCGTAGGCACTGCAATTATAAGTAGAAGCTAATAATTATTTGGTTGGACCCCCCCACATAATGCAACTGCAATATCACGAGTTTCCATTTTTTCCTGCTAATGTAATTCAATTATGAGTTATGTTATGACTTAGGTAATGCTATCTGAATATGCCGACACTTCAGTGTGGTTCAGTGTTGTTTTGGGTATTTTTGCTCTTTCTCCTGGCCATCTTTTTCCATTTTGGTCATCATGTTGGGGGTTTATGACACTTGCTAAATCAACACTTTTCTTATTGAGATTCCCTTATTTGTTGCACTCATTGGCTGCAAGGGGTTGTCAATATGCTTGCTCAGCAGTTGATAGTGGTGGATGGAGTCCTCTTAGGGTGGTCTTTTATTTCTTTTTTTACCCATTCTCATACTTTTGAAGATGACTATTTTATCCTGATAATTTATGTGGTTGAGGTTATAATAACATATTAAACATATATAATAATCTTAACTATTAGAACTATCAGGATAAAATTCTTACTCTTAATAGTACCAAAGAATTTCAATATCTTTGGATGGGAAGGGTTTTGTGTAATGCCAAACCCATTACGAATTCCATTTTAGGGACATGTTCACATAATTGGTAAGAACGACTTGGATAGCCGTGTTTAGATTCGTAGTTATGTGTTTGATTTACTGTTGCTTGGTCATGGTTTTTGTAGATGAGATTGTACACCTGTAATTCGACCATGGCCCATAAAAAGGAGGTTGTGGATTATTTGTTAGAAAAAATGTAAAAAACTCCACCAAAATTGGAATCCACAGTCGGCTATTTAATGCCGGTGGCTGCTGTCTGCTGCCACGGTTGCAGGCAATCTGGGCCGTGGTGGCCACCACTTTATATATATATATATATATATATATATATGAATTCCTACATATTTCCTTCAATTTTCGAAGATGTAACGTTTGCAAGGACCTGTGAGCTGCTTTCGTCAAAAGCTTATGTGAATTATTGTATTCAAAGGATGGCCTGCTATTTATAATCTGATAACAACTTAAAGTAGAAGAAGGTCATAAGGCATGATATCTGATTATGTGTCATTGGTTCTCGAGTTGTGGTATGGATTAAGAAGCCTTTCATTCTTTTGTTACGGGTTAAATTGGAATGGATTCGATCTTTATCGCTATTAAACTAAAGCCTGCACATCACAAACTATAAATAAAAGGTTAGAGGACAGCAAAAATTGTTCCTACCGTATATTCTTTGACGCTCAAGTTAGAAATTTTTTTTAGAGAATAAAAAGATGCTAAGTGGATGCGATGAATGCATATGTGCATATAGCGGTAGAGCATTTGGATGCGCCCGGTAGAGGGGCAGCTTAGAGGTACACCCGTAGATGGCGGTTTTGAGGTGCGCTCGTGGAGGGCGATTTTGAGGTGCGCTTGCAGAGGGTAGCTTAGAAATACGCTCGTGAAAGACGCTTTTGAAGTGTGCCTACAGAGGGCGGGTTAGAGGTGCGCCCGATAAATGAACGGTTTAAAGGTACACCCGCGGAGGGTGGCTTAGAGGTGCACCTGGCAAAAGGCAGCTTAGAAATGCGCCTGTGAAAGGCGCTTTTGAAGTGTGCCTACAAAGGGCAGGTTAGAGGTGCACCCGCGGAGGGTGGTTTAGAAGTGCGCCTGGCAAAGGGACGATTTAGAGGTGCACATGACAGAAGGGCGGTTTAGAGAAGAAGAACTAAGCTACACTGGTGGGTTAACATTTCGGTTACCTAAGTAGAGGGTTGACTATTGGACAGCGAGCTCCTAACTCTGAGATAGAGGTTTCGTGGCTCTAGGACGGAGGGCTCCTGACTCCGAAACGGAATGCTCTTGGCCTAGGGACAAAAGGATCGTGGCTCCGGGACAGAGGGCTCTTGAGACGGAGTGCTGCTTGCTCCGAGCTGAAGGGCTCTTGGGACAGAGGGATCTTGTCTCCGAGACGGAGGTCTCGTGGTTCTCGAACAAAGGGCTCGTGGCTTCGAGATGGAGTGCTCCTGGGACGGAGTGCTCTTGGCTCCAAGATGGAGGGCTCTTGGGACGGAGAACTCTTAGCTCTGAGATGAAGGGCTCTTGGGATGGAGTGCTCTGAGCTCCGGGATGAAGCGATCCTGGGACGGAAGACTCTTGGCTCCGAGACGGAGGGCCTCCAGATGGAGGAGGGTTAAGGGTTTCCTGGCAGCAAAAGACTGATGGCCTCCAGATGGGCGGAGGGCTGAGTGCCTTCTGACTGGCGGAAGGCTAATGGCCTCCTAATAGGTTGAGGGCTTCTTGGCTAGCAGAGGGCTGATAGCCTCCAGACGGGAGGACGGATGAGGGCCTCCGAACGGGAAGAGAGCTTGTGGCTTCATGTCAATGGAGGGATGATGGCCTCCAAATTGGAGGAGGGCTAAGAACCTCCTTGTTGGCGGAGGGCCAATGGGAATAGGCGGAGGGCGAAGGGGCCTTTTAGATGGGAGGAGGGCCAAAGGCCTCCTAGCTGCCAGCCTACTCTTGTTGGATATTGGCTAGCAACACTATACTCTTTTTCGAGCCATCTGGAGCCTCGTGGAGTTTTTTGAGTTTCTTTGAGCTTCTCCAACTTGTCCTCCAAAGTTTGAGGGTACTTGTTTTTATATTGGGATTTATAAATATACTATTCCTCCAAAAGTAATGTGAGACTTTTACTTTGAAAGAATTATGTTGGATTATGGGTTTACTGTAGGACCTGCCCATTAGGCCCATGTCTATTGGACCTATCACTAGCCCCTTATGCTGGTGGATTGAATATTTGGCCTCCGGCTGATATTCATGATTTTGGGGTTTGACACCCAGATCCACCCGATCCAGTAGCAACGGACCTAAACCCCCCGGTCATCATCAGCCACAATTTAGTAGGAATAAGGAATACAAGAAATGCACAGTATTTTTACGTGAAAACTCCTTCTCAACTAAGAAAAAAAAAATCACGTGACACAAAATTCACTAATAGATCCACTATATAAAATGGTTATACAAACCCAGAGACAAAATACAAGTAACCACCCTGGTTACACAAGTCCTAGAGGCGAAAACTGAAGAATAGAGCGCGAGAATACAATGAACTCGCACTTTATGTTTCACTCACTGTTTTCTCTTTCTTTTACTCTTTCTCTCCTCATTGTGGTGCTCTCTGTTATGTCATTTTACAAGTGTTGGTAAAACGACAACCGTCGTTTCACCCCTACACTCATGCGGCAGGCGCACAGCGCCCCTGATGTTATCTCCCACACTAGCCCGGTGCAACCCGCACCCGTGGGAGTCTTCACACACCCACACACGGGTGGTTTTCCTCTCGCCACTGGTGCTACCACACCCTTGGTGGTTTTCACATACCACACACTGCTTGAAGCTCATGGTGCTCATATATGATGTCTTGGCTCCACCTAATCCCATCTACCCAATTAGTCATCTTGCAGATAATTGGTGCCACGTTTTCACTAGTTCTTGAGCTTCCTACAGGCCCATGCCCTGCAAGATGGCACATGCTCTACACTGTGCAGATGCGTGCTCTACAACCCAATTGCCAGCCTGTCGATCAATCATGGAAAGATATCTATCCGATGCCAGCTGCCATTTTCCACAATCTCCTAGGTCCGTTACTCAGCTGGTCAAGTTTCTGTTGACCGTCTTCAACATTCAGCCGGTCAACTTCTCATTGATCGTCTCTATTCTATTGTCATCCGGTCAACCTCCCTGTTGACCGTCTTCTGTTACCCATCTGCTATCTAGCAGTACTCCTGTAACCCTCAGACGGTCAACCTCCTGTTGATCAGAATTTACAGTAGGCCATCCGCCGGTCATTCTCCATTGACCGTCCATTGTTCTCCTTCGGTCAATGTCCCATTAACTGGAATCAGTTCTTCGAATTTGTTCTCCACAAATCCTCCGATGACAAACCAATTTGTTAGGTTACTCACAAGGGAGTGACCAGGCCCAACAAATTTTCTCTCACGACCTTATGAGGAACACTTTTGCCTTTACCTGGCGACCATTATCGCTTGCCTTTCAGCAACTTTCCTTCAATTGGGATCCTGGCGTTAGCTCTGCCCTTGGCCCTGTTGGCTCCACCACTAGCCCTACTGGCTCCGCACTGGCTCTGCTGGCTCCGCACTTAGCCCTGCTTACCTCCGTCCTCAACCGTGCTGACTCTAGTGTATCTTTTACAGTTCCATCCAATTTCACACTAAATGGAAAACTCCCCCACGATGACTCCAGATACACTTCGACCGTCGCAGACCTTGGCGGCTCCACTTCTGCGGCACTTCACTCGGCAGCTTCCCCTTGCGACACTTCACTCCACTCTGACAGTAGGTCAGCACCTCCGCAGGTAACCATTTTCGGTCAGCATCGTTCACAAGTAGCCATGTTTGGGCCTGGATCGATCTCAGCTATCTTTGATACCACTTGTTGGGGTTTGACATTTGAATCCACCCGATCCGGTAGCAGTGGAATGCCCGAACCTCTTGATTATCGTCAGCCACCATTTAGTAGGAATAAGAATCACAAGAGATGTACAATATTTTTACGTTGAAACCCCTTCTCAACTAAAGAAAAAAATCACGTGACATAAAATCTACCAATAATCCACTATGTAAAATGGTTAGATAAACCCAGAGACAGAATACAAGTAACTACCCTAGTTACACAAGCTCTAGAGGTAAAAACTGAAGAAGAGAGCACGAGAATACAAAGAACTCACACTTTGTATTTCACTCATTGTTCTCTCTTTCTTCCACTCTTTCTCTCCTCATTGTGGTGCTCTCTGTTATGTCATTTTGTAAGTGTTGGTAAAACGGAAACCATTGTTTTACCCCTGCACTCATGCAGCCGACGCACAGCGCTCCCGATGTTGTCTCCCATACCAGCCCGGTGCAATCCGCACCCTTAGGAGTCTTCACACACCCACACACTAGATGGTTTTCCTCTCGCCACTGGTGCTACCACACCCTTGGTGGTTTTCACATACCACACACTGTCTGAAGCTCATGGTGCTCATATATAGACGTCTTGGCTCCACTTAATCCCATCTGCCCAACTGGTCATCTTGCAGATAATTGGTGCCACGTTTTCACCAGTTTTTGAGCTTCCTATAGGCTCATGCCCTGCAAGACTGCACATGCTCTACACTATGCAGATGCGTGCTCTACAATCCAACTGTCAGCCTGTCGATCAATCATGGAAAGATATTTGTCCGATGCCAGCTGCCATTTTCCATAGTCTTATAGGCCCGTTACTCAGCCGGTCAACTTCTCATTGACCGTCTACTATTCTGCTGCCATCTGGTCAACCTCCCCGTTGACCATCTTTTGTTGTTCATCCGTCATCCAACAGTACTACAGCCCTCAGACGGTCAACCTCCTGTTGATCAGAATTTACAGTAGGCCATCCGCCGGTCATCTCCATTGACCGTCCATTATTTTTCTTCGGTCAACGTCCCGTTGACTGGAATCAGTTCTCCAAATTTGTTCTCCACAAATCCTGCGATGACAAAATCAATTTGTTTGGTTACCCACGAGGGAGTGACCAGACCCAACAAACTTTTCCTCACGACCTTATGAGGAACACCTTTGCCTTTACCTAGCGACCGTCATTACCTGTCTTTCGGCAACTTCCCCTCAGTTGGGATCCCGGCATCAGCTTTGCCCTTAGCCCTACTAGCTCCACCATTAGCCCTGCTTAGCTCTGCCCTCGGCCCTACTGACTCTATTGTACCTTTTGCAATTCCATCCAATTCCACACTAAATGGAAAACTCCCCCATGATGACTCGAGATACATTTTGATCACCGCAAACCTCAGTGGCTCCACTTTTGCAGCGCTTCACTCGGTAGCTTCCCCTTACGACACTTCACTCTACTCTGACGGTAGGTCAGTACCTCCGCAGGTAGCCATTTTCGGTCAGTATCTTTCGCAAGTAGCTTTTTTCGGGCCTGGACCGATCTCAGCTATCTCTGATACCATTTGTTGGGATTTGACACCCAAATCCACCAGATCCGATAGTAGCAGAATACCCAAACCTCTCGGTCATCGTCAGCCACCATTTAGTAGGAGTAAGGAACACAAGAGATGCACAATATTTTTACGTGAAAATCCCTTCTCAACTAAAGAAAAAAAAATACGTGACACAAAGTCTACCAATAGATCCACTATATAAAATGGTTATACAAACTCAGAGATAGAATTCAAGCAATCACCCTGACTACACAACCCCTAGAAGAGAACATTAAAAAACAAAGCACAAGAATACAAAGAACTCACTTTGTATTTTACTCACTACTCTCTCTTTCTTCCACTCTCTCTCTTCATTGTAGTACTCTTTACTCTCTCCTTTTACAAGTGTTGGTGAAACAGCACCTAGCACTCATATAGCCGGCACATAGCGCCTCTCGTGTTGTCTCCCACACCAGCCCGGTGCAACCTGCACCCTTGGGAGTCTTCACACACCCACACACTGGGTGGTTTTTCCTCTCGCCACTGGTGCTTTCACACCATTGGTAGTTTTCACATACCACACACTGCTTGAAACTCATGGTGCTCATATATAGACGTCCTAACTCCACCTAATCCCATCTGCCCAGCTGGTTATATTGCAGATAATTGGTGCCACGTCTTCATTAGTTTTTGAATTTTCTGTAGGCTCATGTCCTGCAAAACGACGAATGCTCTGTACCGTGTAGACGCGTGCTCTGTAACCCAACTATCAACTTGTTGACCAATCCTGGAAATACATCTATCCTCTACCAGCTATCAATTTTCACAGTCTCCTAGGCCTGTTACTCAACCGGTCAACTTTCTGTTGACCGTTTTTAACATTCAGCTGGTCAACTTCTCATCGACCGTCTACTATTCTGCTGCCATCCAGTCAACCTTCTCGTTCACTATCTTTTATTGCCTGTCCGTCATCCAACAGTACTTCTACAGCTCTCACACGGTCAACCTCTTGTTGATCAGAATTTATAGTTGGGCATCCGCCGGTCAATCTCCATTGACCATCCATTGTTCTCCTCTGGTCAACGTCCCATTGGCCAGAATCTATTCTCCGAATTTGTTCTCCACAAATCCTTCGATGACAAACTAATTTCTTGGGTTACCCATAAGGGAGTGACCAAACCCAACACAAGATGGGACGAGACTGGTCATATTATCCCCTCAAGTCTGACCTAGATTCATTGATCAGAAAACTTGACTCTAGAGAGAAGATGGAACCGAGTTGATGGTTGACTAGCTTAGTTGACCGTATCGCTTGATTCAGTGAAAGCAATAGAGCGAGAAATATGGTTGACCGATTTTGTTGACCAATGCGCTCAAATTCGGAGAGCAGTGCAGAGTCGAAATAGCTGGTTGATTGGATTTGTTGACCGAAGTAGTGCAGAGCCAAAAATCTTTGTTGACTGGTTTTGTTCACTAGAGCGCTCTAATCCAGAGAGCAAAGCGGAGACAAAAATGGTGGGTAGCTGAATCTGTTGACCAAGGTGCTTGAATCCGAAGAGCAGTGCGGAGCTGGAAATCTTCGTTGACTAGCCTCAAGAATGCTTGTGTTACATATTAGTGGCTCTTGAATAAAATGTTTCAATGGCAGATCGGACGGAATGTGGAGGTTTACATGGACGATATGCTAATCAAGAGCAGAGTGACCGACCACATCCGAGATCTGTCCGAGACCTTCAATGTCCTAAGAGCACACTAGATGAAACTCAATCCAGTCGAGTGTACATTCGGAGTGACATTTGAAAAGTTCTTAGGTTACATTGTTTCACACCGAGGGATTGAAGTAAATCCGGAGAAAATCGATACCATCCTTCATATGAAGAGCCCTTGGACTGTGAAGGAGATCCAAAGGCTCATTGGAAGGCTGGCAGCTCTGTCTTGCTTCTTGGCCAAGTCGGTCGAGAAGTACTTACCGTTTTTTAAGACTCTGAGGAGGATAAAAATGAACGGCTTCTAGTGAACGACCGACTGCAAACAAGCCTTCCAAGGCCTTAAGGAGTACCTCTCGAACCTCCCTCTTCTAATTTCTCCCCAACCGAACGACGAGTTGTTCCTATACCTTACGGTGTCTGAGACCACATTGAGCTCAACCTTGATCCGACAACAGTAAGACAAACAACAACTTGTGTACTACGCTAACAAGATCCTAGTTGATGCAGATCCTGACGCTCGTGTACTCTGCTCGAAAACTCAGGCCGTACTTCCAAGTACACAAAGTGAACGTCTTAACCAACCATCCTTTGAGAGCGATCTTGTAGAAGCCAGAAACGTTGGGATGATTGGTCAAGTGGGCCATCGAGTTGGATGAGTTTGACATAGAGTTTCGTTTGAGACTTGCCTTAAAAGGCCAAGCCTTGACAGACTTTATTATCGAGACCATGACCCCAATGCTCGAGGTCTCAGACACTTGTAGTACAGAAGAATCAAACGGCCTAGCTACCTGGACATTGTATGTGAACAGCTTGTCAATGAAGAACGGTTGTAGAGTTGGCGTTATACTGAGGATGCCTGAAGGATCAGAGATAAAATATTTGATAGTCCTAGGGTTTTTAGCGACCAACAATGCTGCAGAATATAAAGTATTGTTGGCTAGACTTCGGTTAGTAAAGGAATGTTCTGCCAAGGACTTGGTTGTCTATAGTAACTCTGAGTTGGTCATCAACCAAGTTTGAGAAAACTTTGAACTTAACAACCCACAACTGACCAAATACCTCTCAAAGATTCGTGGACTCATGCTGGCCTTTGAGAAAGTTGAAATTGTCCACGTCCCACGAGTGTAATGGCCCAGATTCTAAATCATAGAAAGTCCCATTCATTAAGTTAATATAATATTGGAGTAAAAAAAAAGTTTATCTGGTCAACGTTAGTTGACAAAAAATGTGAAGGGTACTTATCCGGTCAACATCAGTTGACCAAAAGAAATGAAGGAGCAATTAAGAATAGAAGGCAAGTCGGGGTAGTTAAGTTGACCGGAATTATGTGATTGTTGACCGAAAAGTTGAGGGTGAAATGTTGGCTGGTGTTAGTAAAAATATTGACCGATTTTAAGGAGATTTTAAGGATATTGTCCGGAGAAATGATGACCAACATCGAAATGCTAACCGACGTCAAAAGGTTGACCAGAATGGTTGACCATAGTGTTGACCGGTTTTAGGAAATATTGAGAGGAAGTCGTGGCTGGCGGCTTATAATTCAATGGCTGGCTGTTTTATAATCCCAACAGGACGGTCAACACGATATTGACCAATTTTCAGTAGGCGCGAGCTTTCGGAGATCCGAGAAAGTGGTCTCTGGAGATCATCCAAGGGTCTCTGAAAATCACTGTTCAGGATCTCCGAAAGCTCGCGCCTACTGAAAATTGGTCAATATTGTGTTGACCGTCCGGTTGGGATTATAAAACAACCTGCCATTGAATCATAAGCCACCAGCCACGACTTCCCCTCAACATTTTCTAAAACCGGTCAAAATAGTCAACCATTCAGGTCAACCTTTTGATGTCGGTCAGCATTTCGATGTCGGTCATCATTTCTCTGGACAACATCCTTAAAATCCCCTTAAAATCGGTCAATGTTTTTACTAACGCCAACCAACATTTCACCCTCAACTTTTTGGTCAACAATCACACAATTTCGATCAACTTAACTACCTCAACTTGCCTTCTATTCTTAATTGCTCTTTCATTTCTTTCGGTCAACTGACATTAACTGGATAAGTACCATTCATATTTCTGGTCAACTAGCGTTGACCGGATAAACTTTCTTTTACTTCAACATTATATTAACTTAATGACTGGGACTTTATATGATTTAGAATCTAGGCCATTACAACGAGAGGAGAACCAGAAGGCACATCAACTCGCTAAGGCAGTAGCCTCGGGAGACCCAGAGCAATACGCTCGAAAAATGTGCGATGTTCTCGGAAACCCAGTGTAGAAGATCCTGAACTAGAAGTGATGCAAATCTCAAAGGTGGACAATTGGACGACCACATACCTCAAGTACCTGTTTGGTGGAATATTGCCTGAAGACGCGGACAAAGCTAAGAAGGTGAAAAAGATGGCAGGGTGGTACGCCGTTATAGACAGCGGGTTGTATAGACGAGGTTTCTCTGCCCCTACCTAAGGTGCTTCTCTCCCGAGGAGGCTGACTACGCTCTTGGAGAAGTGTACCTTGAAATTTGTGGATTCCACGTTGGGGGTAAGAACCTTGCGTTCAAGCTCATGAGGTAGGGATACTATTGGCCAACCATGAAGTACGACGCTCTGGACTTCGTGCGAAAATGTAAAAACTGCCAAATTCACGGCAACCTCACCCACCAGCCGCACTCAGAGCTCGAAGCCCTACAATCACCTTAGTTGTTCGCACAATGAGGATTAGACATTCTAGGGCCATTGTTGACAGCATCTGGACAGAGAAAGTTTTTGATAGTAGGAATCGACTACTTCATGAAATAGGTGGAGGCCATACCACTGGCACACATCATAGAGTAGAACGTAATAGATTTTGTCCGACAGAGCATAGTGTGCAGGTTTGAGATCCCAAAATACATCATGATTGAGAATGGGACCTAATTCACTGAGAAGATATTCACCAAATATTGTACTAACCTAAGAATAAGATTGGTGCATACATCAGTCGCGTACCTGTAATGTAACGGTTAGGTGGAGGCCACGAACCGCACCATAGTGCACGGATTAAAGACAAAGTTGGAGCATGCCAGGGGCTCATGGGTTGACAAGTTGCCATCCGTCTTATGATCCTACAGGATGACACTGAGGGAACCAACGCGGAAAACTCCCTTTAGCCTATGCGATGGGGTAGAGGCAGTCATACCCGTGAAGGTCAGGCTACCCAGCTTCCGAGTCGAAATCTACGACCCAATAAATAATGTATAAAAACTCTGAAAAAACCTAGACCTGCTTGAGGAAACCTAAGATGCAGCAAGACTGCACACAGCGGCGTACAAGCAGTGAGTTGTCCGGTATTATAATAAGAAGGTAAAGGCGCGTCAGTTTGAAATAGGAGACTTGGTACTGAGAAGTATTGAGGCCACCAGTAAGAACACTAGGTGAAATAAGCTCTCACCAAATTGGGAGGGACCATTCCTGGTCTCAGCCATCCTCCGGAACGGGGCATATAAGCTATACACCTAGGAGAGAAGGCTTGTCATCGGACTCGGAATGCAACTCACCTCAAAAGATACTACCAATAAATGTACAAACACACGCAGGCATAGTAGTTACATCACTCAGAATGCTTGTATCATACTCTATAAACAAATAAAAATAAGAAGAATTCTCCCTTGTTCTTTTCGTTTTTCCGTCTTGCTTATTGCATATCGCTTGAGTGCTTGCATTTCATCCAATGCATAATCATGACCTAGACTGCCCCCAAGTCAAGTGGATAGGTCACCTTTTAGTTGTCATGAAAACTCGGTCCTATCTAAGCGGCCTAAGAGGTCAGATGAAAACTCGATCCCATACCGACTGGCCCGAGAGGTTAGACTAAAACTTGGCCTAGCCAAACAACCCTCAAGAGGTTGGACTCAAAACTTAGGGGGATTAAACAACTAGTATGCAAAGACCCTTGAGGTAGCATTATCAACCTAAGATAGTCTATAGTTTCGGACATTCAACCCAAAAGGGATACAGTTTCCTAAGAGTTTAAATCCAAAAAAAGAACCAAACACACAAGACAATCTAGAAGGAGATTACAACAAAGGATGAATTTTATTCATACTTAAAGTGTACAATGTACAACGTATATGTAAAAGAAAATATGCATACATGTACACAACTCTACAAATTTACAATCAGCCCTTAGAAGGTCTTGGCTGAGAAGAAGAAGTTCCCTGCTGTGGCTGCTGCTACTATCCTCATGGTTGAGAAGGCCTTGATTGCTTTGGAGATCCCAACTGCCCAAAAGGTCGAGGTCCATTTGATGGTCCAGGCCGAAAGGGGTTAGGAAATGCCCTTCACATGAGACCATACAAGTCTTCCGTGCATGTAGCACTGGCATTCCGAGGGTTAAATACGGCCGTAGCAAACTTTGGATGCATCAGCCTCATCACCTGGCGGCACAAGTTGATGTTGTCCTAGTACTTGCCCTCCAGCATCTGGGCAATGTCCATAGCCCTCACAGAAGTCCTCAACACCTCCTCTAACCGGAAGTTCCTATCCCGAATAAGCCTGTATTGAACTTGCTGGACCTTCAATGTATCCTCAAGGGAGGCAATCTTCCTCTTGGCCTCAGCAAGCTCAGTTTCCAGGTGTTTGTTGGCCTCTCCAGTGGCCTTGAGAGACTCCAACTCAGAGCAAGTCTAGACGACATCAATTATAAGCCGACCAAGATTTCCAGCCAACTCATGGAACTGCAAAGGAAGAATAAAGCTGTTAAAGTATGATACAAAGGAACTAAAAGGATAAATAAGGACGGAAGGATACTTGAGAGACGAGGGAGCCACTGGCTGAGCTCTCCTCTCTAGGGCTCTTGGACTCCAGTGGCTCAACAGTAGGCACCACAGAGACCTCAACCCTGATCTCGGACGTAGGGGTGTCTCCATCAAGATGAAGGACTGAGGGCTTAGCAACTCCAGAAGGCTCTGGGCGCCCACCATGGGGCGATATTTATAACGCTAGGAGCCATTGAAATGTTAAGGGAAGAGGAAGATGAACAGTGCGCAACAATGGGGTCATAGAGAACATTTTTAGAGACTTAGAAAAATTTTCAAAGGCAAATGAGAGCAAGTAAATGGCAAGGGAAGGCAAGCGTCTGTTATCTAAATCTTTCAAAATTCAAAAGGGCGCGCCGCATTTAATGCCAAGCCACATGTCGCTTCCCCATTGGTCCGAGGGTAATGATGACCTTTTCTTTTCCCAGGCCGCATTTAACGTGCGTCTGGTGCACATTTAATGTGCTAGCTAATAGGACAGGCCAGATCCTCGGACCTAGACGGAGTTCACGGGCGGCAACTTCAAACCACTTATCCCAGCAGAATTTCAGTATACATGCTCCCAGTCTATGGACTATGATCACATCTTGGGAAGAAATCAGGCAAAGCAACTCAAGGAGACGCCCGAGGACCCTTGTAATGCTCGTGGACGAAATGATGGGTGTCTTGGACGTGGACAATGCTATGCGTCAGCCAAGTAAGTATCTTAAAGAATCATGTCAAGGTCAGAATGTCCCGAGGAATTTCAACAGTTAAACATGCCATAGGTTGATATTCTCAAGCCTCTTGGTATAGGGGCTAGTGCTGGGTAGTGGATACCTAGAGCCTAATTAAAGGGCCCGACTCAATGAAACAAGTCCAAATCCAGAGAAGGCCCAAAAACCACCCAATGCGGTCCAAAAGGCCAGATGGGCTCTGGGCGCCCGAGGACATGGGCGAACGGCCAAATGGTTGACTTGGCCCAAGAGGCTGAGTTGGCATTAGAGTTGTGAGAACCAAAGCTCACGTAACATGAAGCCTAAAGAGTTGGATTGGTCAGAGAAGTTGACTTCAGCCAGAGCAGTTAGAACATGCGCAACCTCTACAACACACTGCTTGTGTAGAGAATGACGACTTTCAGTGCATGCATGATGTGACATCTGGCTGCGCCCACCTGCATGCACGAGATCTTCCTGACACAGCAAGGCAAACCTGCGGATTTGGCGGCAGAGCAGCAAGCACACGCCAAGCCACGTGGATGCTCCACAAAGGACACTCAATCCCCTATATAAACATTTAAGGCACACCTAACAAAGGATCTGAATCCGGCTTCCACTAACACACTAAGGCATACAAAGAGAGAAAGATAGAGAGTTTTCTCTCCCAGTGTAACCAATAAGTACCTAGAAAGCCTTGAGCTTCACACATGCTCCGCCCTTTGTACTCATCCAACAATATAGTGAAAGTTTGCCTGGACCCTTACTTCCATAGTTTTTCCTCCTCGTTCAGAAGGAGGCTTTCCACGTAAAAACTTTGTATCCATCTTCTCTCTCTCCCTTCACACTCTAACAAATATTTTGGTGTTGCTAGCTTTCAAATCCGAGTCCACACGATGACCATGATCCGAGGACGCAACAAATTCAAATTCGATTAGTAGGTATGTCACGTAGCATATGATCATGGGTTGTCTCAGACCGTACGATTGGTATTTTTTTCTAAAATATTTAAAAAAAT
>JAODPA010123151.1:0-17804 GCA_025585075.1 Nepenthes mirabilis
AAGTCCGAATTTTAGAAATTGTGACATTGAGATTTAAGGTTATTTGATAATCAACTAATCTGTATATTGATATTTTTTATGATAGGACTGAAAAATGGATGGTCGAGGAAAAATCTCTGGAAGTAACTGCCGACCTAATCGGGGGGAGGAGTATTTGAACGTTATGGGACAAATGGCAGATATTTTAGAGCAAATGACACAGGAGCAACATAACCCCAAGCCAGCCCTAATTTCCGCCCCAATAAATCCTAGAGCAACGGCTTATGAAAGGTTTACAAGTGAACGAGCACCAGAATTCATAGGGGATTCCGATCCAGCAAAGGCGGAGACTTGGATCAAGAGGATCGAGAAGATCTTTTCAGTTATCTGATATCCAGAGGAGGACAATGTGAACTTTGCAACGTGTAAGTTGGAAGGATAAGCAGATCATTGGTGAGTAATGCAGAAGAGGGCTATGGGAGTAGCCTAGAATGAAATTAATTTGGAGATGTTTAAGGAAACATTTCTATATAAATATTTTCCAAGAAGTTTTCGAGAGCAAAAGGAAAATGAATTTGCTCGACTGTGGCAAGGGAACAGATCGTTGGAGGAATATGATGCAAAGTTTATAGGGTTATCCCTTTATGTGCCACACATTGTCCATGACAAGGTGAGGAAGGTAAGAAAATTTTAGTTTGGATTACGGGATGAGATTAGAAAGCAATTGGTGACATTGAAGCTGCGGACTTATGGGGATGTCTTGGACTGAGCGCTTCTCTTTAAGAAAGTTGAAAATGGAGAAATTTTAAGAAGAGATTGAGAAGTCACGGAAGCCCAATATTGTGTTCAGATTCAACGTTGGAAGCACATTTAAAGAAGGCAAAAGTGGAGGAGAAGAGAAAAAAGAAAGTGGATTTGCAAGTGAAACTGAGTCCAGCGGCACCAGTAGCAACAACAATGTATCCGCAATACGGGAAGTGGCATAGAGGAAGACCTTGTTATAAATCTTCGGGAGCCTGTTTTAATTGTAGCCAAATTGGTCATTTGATTAAACATTGTCCGAAGCCAAAGAGGCCATTGGCGGCGAAGCCAAATGTTCCAAGCAAAGCTTTTGTAATTCAAATTCAGGATGCATAGGCCACCCCTAATGTTATGGAAGGTATTCTTTCTATTTTTGGTACTCCTGCTCATATACTTTTGGATTCGGGTTCCGCTTATTTCTTTGTATCTCCAAGATTCATGGTTATTTGTTATCACCCCCGCATATTCTAAAACATGTATTAGTTGTATCAAAGCCTATAGGACCATTCACGATGACGGCTATTATGTATTCGAAATGTGAAGTATGGGTTGGTGAATTACAGCTGATTGCGGATTTGATATTATTAGATATGTATAATTTTGGTGTGATTTTTGGTATGAACTAGTTAATAAGTTATCATGCTAACGTTGACTGTTTTCATAAATGAGTTTATTTCACCATTTCGGGATGTAAACCTTTTTATTTCCAAGGGGTAGTGTAAAAGAAGTTGTCTAGTTTTATTTCAACTTTACACGTTTGTCATTTAATGAAAAATGAATGCCAAGCCTATTTGGCTTATACTAATATAATTGGGAGTTATCATGTATTGGCAAGGAATGTTTCAAGGGTTTGTGAATTTGAGGATATTTTTTTTAAAGATTTGCCTAATTTGCCCCCATATTGGCAAATTGAATTTGAAATAGAGGTTATTTCTAGATCAGCACAAATTTTAAAAGTACCATATAGAATGGTACCAGTGCAGTTAAAGGAACTAAAGGGGCAATTGTAGGAACTTTTAGAGAAGGGATTTATCTAATCAAGTGTTTTTCCTTAGGGTGCTCCGGTATTGTTTGTGAAGAAGAAATATGGATCATTACGGGTGTATATTGATTATCAGGAGCTAAACAAGATCACCATTATGGTAAATACCCGTTGCATAGAATTGATAATTTATTCAATTAATTGCAATGAGTACAGATATTTTGTAAAATTAATTTTCATTCGGAGTATCATCAACTAAAATTTAAGAAAGAAGTGACGAAGACTACATTTTGGATGAGGTACGGGGATTATAAATTTTTAGTTATATCATTTGGATTAACTAATACCCCTATAGCATTTATGAATTTAATGAACTGAGTATTTTAACCATATCTAGATAAATTTGTAGTTATATTCTTTGATGGCATATTGATCTATTCAATGAGTTATGCAATCACAAGGCACATTGAAGAATCGTACTTCAGATACTTCGACAAAAGAGACTGTATGTTAGGTTGAAAAGGTGTGAGTTTTGGCTCGAGGAAACTATATTCTTGGAACATATTATATCGAAGGGAGGTATTTCTGTTGACCCCAGAGAGATTGAGACTGTTGTTAATTGGAGTCAACCTATAATAGTAACTGAGGTGCAGAGTTTTCTTGAGTTGGCTGGGTACTATTGGAGATTCATGAAAAATTTTTTAAGAATTGCTATGCCATTGACTTAATTGACGAAGAAAGAAGTCAAGTTTACTTGAACTGATGAATGCGGGTAGATTTTTCAGGAGTTGAAGAATTGATTAATTTCTGCTCCAATCCTAACAATTTCTGAAGGATCTGGTGGATATATGGTTTATTGTGATACTTCAAGAACGGGACAAGGTTGTGTGCTGATACAATATGGGAAAATAATAGCTTATGGATCAAGACAATTAAAGGTTTACAAGAAGAACTACCTAATTCATGACTTAGAGTTGGCCATAATAGTCTTTACTTTGAAAATTTGGAGACACTATTTATATGGTGAAAAATTTTTGATGTATTCAGATCATAAAAATTTAAAGTATTTATTCTCGTAGAAGGAGTTGAACATAAGACAAAGGAGATAGTTGGATGTCTTGAAAGATTATAATTGTAAAATCTAATATCAACCAAGAAATGGCATAGTGGTGGTAGGTACTTTAAGTTGCCAGACGACATTTGTGGCCAATTTGAGGATTAAGGAGATGGAAATATTAGAATGCATAGAGCAATGTGGCATTAAAAGATACGTCCAAGGTAATCAGATGATTCTATCATACTTTCAAATTCAACCGAAGATACTGAAACGGATTAAGAACAGATGAATGATCCGTTCTTGGTTGATATTGTTGGAGATTTGAATTAGAACTCTAGAGTTGATTTTAATATTCGCGCTAATGGAGTCTTAAAATTCCGAGATCGAATATGTGTGTCGAATATTGGAGAATTGAAATAGGAGATTATAAATGAAGCTCATCGATTGAAGTATACTATTTACCTCGGTATCAATAAGATATATCAAGATTTGAAAAAGATATTTTGGTGGAGGATTATGAAAAGAGAAATTGTGGGTTATGTGGAAAGATGCTTGGTTTGTCAATAGTTAAAAGCTGAGAGCAAAATTCATTGGAGTATGTATGGGAGAAAATACCAATCACCAATTCATTGGAACGAGTGATAGAAGACTTACGGACCAGATATTATTAGGGAGACATCTGAGAAAATTAAAATGATCTATAAGAAATTGAAAATGGCCCAGAGTAGGCAGAAAAGTTATAGATACCGAAGGAGATCGGACTTCAAATTTGAGATTGGAGATTATATTTTCTTGAAAGTGTCACCATCTAAAAAAACATCTAGATTTGGGGTAAATGAAAAATTAAAGCCGAGGTTTATTGGCCTCTTTAAAATTTTAAAAAAAGTTAGCAAAGTAGCCTATCGGGTGGCATTACTACCAAGTATGGGGAAGTACACAATGTTTTTCATGTGTCTATACTCCGAAAATATGTCCATGATCCGACCCACATTATTGAGTACGAGCCTTTGACGATCAACGAAGATCTAACGTATATCGAGGAATATATACAGATTTTGGGTCGTAGAAATCAAGTGCTCCGGACAAAGTCCATTCCATTGATGAAGGTTTTGTGGAGAAACCATTCGCGGGAGGAAATTACATGAGAACGAGAGGATGAGATTTGAGACAAGTATCATTATCTGTTCCATTAGTAAGGTATATAATCTTGTTCAATTTTGATGCCGAAATTTTATAATGAGGGTATGATTGTAAGGTCTGGGATTTCACAATCAAGCTAATTTTATCAATTATGTTAAAAATCCAAAAACCGAAGACTCCCCTTTGGATACAGCTGCAACAAAAAAACTTTATAGGTGGGATAGATTAATATAACTTAATCGGATTATAATTTAACAGGGCAAAATCGGGCTGCGACACTTGAATTTATATAATCGGCCGGGACAACAAAATTGGGGCAGCGGTGGCATCCGGGCTGCGGCATATAAGTTGGCAATTCAGCAGGGACAGCAGCTGATTAAATTCAGCAGGAAAAACCGGGCAGCAGCAGCAACTACAGGGGCAGCAGTATAATTCAGCAACATATATATATATATATATAATTAACAGCCACGGGAGCACGGCAGTAGCAGAAAATCAGCAGCAACCAACGTGAGACAGCAGCCTGCTTCAGCAAGCAACCATCGGCAGCTTGCTTCATCAAAACTCAGCAGAAGCAGTAAAACACGGCTGATTAATAAGGCAACAAGTAAGTCAATGACTCGGAAAAAAATTATGGGAGTAATCAGCTAAACGTGGGAAAGAATGGGAATGACAGCAGAAGAGTAACCGTGGCAAGAAAGGGAGGAGAGGAAGCGGATGAATCAGCTTTATATGTTAGAATAAATTCAGGAAATTCAGCAAAGGAAATCAGTGGAGGAAATCAGAGAAGAGAAAGCAGAAGGGAAAACGAGAGGAAGCAGAAGGGAGTGAACTGAAAGGCAAAAGAAGTAAAGAAATTCAACTTGGGCAAGTGCACCATATGTTTTTCCTTCATTTGTTGTGAATTTTTGTTGATTTCCTCTAAGTATTGTTAAGTCTAATACTCATTTCCCTTGCTATAATATTATTGTATCTTGTTTCAGCATGTGTCTTGCTAAATTTGGCTTCATTTCAAATCTGAATTATGCAATATGCCCTGCTGCATCACGTTGCTGGATCATAATTGAAGTATCATGTTGCTGAATTCTGTTTTACTAGCTGGTATAAATCAAGTTAGAAATGATAAAAAGGCTGCTGAACCGATTTTAAGCATCATGTCTTGAAGCTGATTTTAGCATGTGTTGAGCTGGCTGTAAAATCAGCCTAAACCGGCCTGAATCGGCCCTCCCAGGACTGGCAAAAGCATCCATGCTGATGCTGGAATATGCAGCATATGAAAATAGGCTGAATTGGCCCTCTGAACTGGCTGGAAATCAGCTTGAATCGGCCCTCCTTGAACCAGCTGAAGCATCATTTTGATGCTGTAGAATTTGTCTGAACCGGCCCCCTGAACCAACCCTCTGAACTGGCTGGAAATCAACCTGAACCGACCCTCCTTAAACCAGCTAAAGCATCATTTTGTTTCTGTAGAATTAGTCTGAGTCGGCCCTCTGAACTGGCTGGAAATCAGTCTGAACAGACCCCTTGAACCAACCCTCTGAATCGGCTGTAGCATCCTTGCTGATACCGCACTTTCAGCCATGAAAATCAACCGAATCGGCCACCAAACCGGCCACCAAACCGGTAGCAAACCAGCTGGAGCATCAAGCTCTGATGCTGAAATTTCAGTCCATAAAAATCAGCTAGACCAGCCAATGATACGGCCATTAAACCAGCCTCGAACCGACAGTCACACCGGTTAAATGCATCATGTACAGGTCCTGAATTTTCATGATGTAATGTGTTACATATTATTACTCCAGCATATGAAAAATTTGCAAGACTTATGGTTCCCTACTAATTGTTGAAATTCTAGAATTTGAATACTAAATTTCAGCTTTGATATTGTGAAAGTTTAAGTGGAGGCTCTACAAAGTATCAAGAAGTATGATTATTTTCTCCCGAAAATAAGAAAATTAAGAAGTATTAAGAACAAGTATAAAGTTTTCACAAGAAAAAGTTAAAAAGAATTTAAAATTTTGACCACAGATTGATTAACAAATAGTATATTCTGGGATGCCTTAGTATATTATCGTGAAAAATCATTATCTAATAAGTATCGCTATACGATTTTGGCCCGATCTATAGGGAGATAATATGTAGATGGCCCACCTTCGGATTCTTGAATAGGAGGGTAGGCCTTTGATTGCGTAGAGACAAAACATAATTCAGGCTCTGATCGACCACTCATTTAGCTAGTAAGGTCTACTGACCCCGATCTCTTAAAAAAAGTAAGTTTTCAATATATTTTAACAAATAAGAATAAAAAAGGAACATGATAAGAAATCAGAAAAAGATTTGTATAAATATTTTGACCATATTTTAAGTTATTGCATGTTATGACAGTCCTTACTCCTACTATTATGTTTTCAGTGAAAAGATTGCATAATCTTTGCTATAAATTGTACATTATTAAGTATTTGGCTTACTCTCTTACCATTTTATTAATCTTTTACATGATTTGCATGAGTTTGTACCCGACAAGCTGGAGTGAAGTTTAAGTGTTTAGTTTATGCCTCTAGAGTTATTTTTCCTAATCTACATCTTTGGGATAGTATGTACTGTATCTATTTTTAATTTATAGTTGACTTTAAATGTAGATTTGATGTAAAGTTTCTAGATATGTTTTGATGATTGTATAAAGATCAATATATTTCAACAATGGTTTTGGATCAAATGGGTAAGTGTTGTAAATGTTATTGCTTCCGCAAGTTTGTATATAATTTAGTTGGTATCTTTTCTCAATATGAAGCTGATATCATATTATTGTTTGATTGAGGTCTGAGTTACGAATGGCGTGACAATATATTTGGATCCTGTATATGTTGACTTATTATTTTTGTACAGGTAAATTGGGACATTAATATGATAAGCTCACGTCAATTTGGTTGATAATTTATTATTGGTATAAATTAATAATTAAATGATAATAAACTATAATTAAGTTTAATGATGGATTGTAGGACGTGGTCTATGACAATAGGAGGAAGTAAATGCATGGGTGTAAGCAGATGGGGATTGAGTGTTTGTTGGATGACTAAGCTCCATAAGATGCACTCAAAGGAGTGAGCGGTTTTTGAGGAATTATACTTGTATGGTAGAATGGCTTTGGAAAAGAAACACTCAAATGGAAAAGTGGCTTCGAAGGTGCTTCGACTTGCTTACTTGTCTGAGTGTTCGTCTGAAAATTCACTTTGGGATCCCTTTCTCTGTGGGGGTGATGCCATATTTATTGTGTGAGATACCGGTTGGCAGACCCCTGGGCGTTATGCCTCTAGATTTATAAGGGGACTTACTTTTGCAACTGTCACCTATATTTGATGGCCAGGTTGTACTGTTTTTATCCATTGATTTGATATTGTAACCGCCTATAATAATCTATTGATTATCCATTAATACTCATTTACTATTGGATAGGTTGGGTCACACCTCTTGGGTCAATTGCTACGCTTTTTGGTTGTTCGGCTCAGAGGATTTTTTGATGAGTCGTTGTCACTTAGGTTTTTCTTCCTTCTACATATTAGATTTTAGGACAGCCCATGGACTACAGTACCTAATACTAACCCCTCATGTTGGAAAGTTTAAATTTTTAACTCTTAGAATGTTCATGATGGGATGCTGAATACAAATCTTCCATGCCTGCTCCTTCTCCAAATGTTCTATGGATTCGGTGCTCTATTTGGCAAGATTTGCTTCGAATCTCTGCGATCAATGTTAGAATGCGTAATCTTCTTGAATTAATGCTCGCTAATCTTTCTTTTCAGTTATAAATGGAGGGGCTCTCTATATTTTACATCACAAAGCATCTCTTATTCGCAAAGGAGTGAGTCCATTCTAAGCTAATATAAAGCCTTCACTACCACAAGCCAGAATTAGAGGAAGTTCTTCTCCAACGTTTGAAGTTGAAATCCCAAAATGCATCTGAAGTCTGCCTTAATTACCATATTTCATGTAAGAATCCACCTTAATTTTTTTCTTTTACGTCCGTTCTAAAACCTAGCCTTCATCGTTGTAGCAAGCTCCCGAGTTTTTGAGGGTGGCTTCATCATCTCCCTGTTTATGTTGGGTGATCCTCTCTGATACAGGTCTGAAGAGGAGATGGCTTAAACTCTGACTGATCCTAACTCTAATTGGGGAGAGATTTTTTTTTTAGGCCTCCCCATTGAGAATAGAAGCAATTTTGAAAGTGGCTGCTATTGTTCCTCTAAGGTGGGAATTTCTACTCTTTCCCTGCTTGAAATGGGTAGTTCATTGAGCTTTTCTTACGTTTTCATCCATCTTAAGGTCAGTTGGACTACTATGGTTGAATCGCTACTCCATTTATTATTTATTTCTTTCTGAGTTGTATTTTCGCTATTGTAACTTGTACGTTATGAAAGAAATTAATGAATAAAACATCCAGAGTAGTTTTTGTCTTTATTACATGGCTCCAATATTCTCGTATACTTTGAGTAATTGAAGCACTTGAATATTACTTATGTTACATAACTTATGTCAATCTGATAATTCGGACCACTGATAATTCGGTCTTCCAACAATCTAACTTATAATAATCTATTTGGAACGTTCGGCTAAACATTGGTTAATTAATCACATTAGTCTCAAGTACGTTAGGGTCATATGTTATCAACCTACCGTCTTGGAAAGCGAAGTGTTAGGACATCATAATATGCGCTGCACTGGAGATTTGTCAATCTGGGTGTCAGAGCCATCAACTATCTGCCTACTGCGCTAGGAGGTGTATCGTCAGACTGTCATTACTGGCATAATAAAATTGGCACGCCGTAGCACTCTCGAGTGTGAGCACATATTTCAGCCATAAACTACGATCTTCCGCTACTTAAACAACATTGTTCCTAGGCCAAAGCTTTGGCTATTTAAACTGTGGTCTTCCTCTACTGCTACATTTCTTTATTCTCAAATCGCTATGTCCTAATTTACTCCTCTTTTTTTCTTACATCCTTTGCTTCTCAAACAACTTCCTAGGACATCACTTCGATCCAATCCATTCTCACTTGTAATGATGTGGACGACTTGTATAAAAAGTACAACATTTCGGCTGCAATTCCACATATAATGCCAAGGGTTGAAGATAGGGCTTACGCTTCTTGAATTGGATTCATTACCATTTACAAGGCCCATCTGAAGGAGAGCCTTCGTATTCCTTTCACAAAAGAGCTATACAAGATCTTGGAGGCTCGTGAAATTCCCATGGCGTGCCTCCACCCCAATACTCTTCGATATTTGATTTCTTTATGTATTTTCTTCCATTATAAAAAGCTTCTCCTAGATGTCCAGGCCATGAATGTAATCTTCTAGTTTGACCAGGAAGCACACTAGATTTTTTTCATCCCCGCAAGAAGTACAAAATAAGTAGGAAAAATTCAAATTCAATAAAGGGTTGGAAGAATTAATTCTTTTTTCTGATGGTTCCTTCTGACTAGTCCCTTTCCAATATTCAAGGCAGAGTCAATGGCCCCTACTCCGGGGATGTTCCAGAGATAGAGGACTAAATGGCTTGACCGTTACCTAAGCTCATCGAGGAGAACGCCACCACTTTGCACCGTACAGGTACTTGGCTTACCCGGAAGGCATTCGCTAATGGTCAGTTGGAGGTCAGGACGGTAGGGAATGACATCACCGCCATGCCATTTCACTAGCCCAAGAGGAAGAAGAGAGATCTGTTCATCCGAGACTCTCCTAAAAGGGCGGCTGGCAAGGCGGTTCCTTCCTCTACCGACAATGAGTGAGTTATGGATGATGCTTGTGAAGCGATGATCGCATAACATGTTGGAGAGTCATCACAACGGCCAAGTTCTGTCTATTCTTTCCTAGTTCACCCAATTTTTAAAGAGGCAATTGGATTTGTAGAGGGGGTAAGCCCCCTATTTCTTCTACTACAAGAATAGATGACCCCTCGGCTAACAGATTGAGTGAACTGATTGACGCTCCAATGGAGTACAAGGTTCCAATTTTGGTCACCTCATCGCCTGATACATCTGTCTCCAGGCTTCCTGCTATTTTGGTCGAGGAAGATGCTAATAACGATCAGGTGACTGAGAAAATAATTGGTATAATCCAAAGGCCATGGCTGCAGAGGAGGCTCCTCACTCTAAGGCTTCAGCACCTAAGTTTCCAGAGGCTTCAGGAGTATCTCCTTCTCCTCCTGGCTTTGAAGTGCCCCTCTATTGCCATGCGTTGCCTATTTCGTGTTGGAGGTCCCTTCTATATCTGGATCTAAGTATCCTCCTGATCCATCTTTTCAGGAGGGACCATCTCTCATTGAAGTACTGACTACAAGACCCTTCATTCTGTTGTTATGTTCTTTACTGTCATCATCCCTGACTGATCATTTTTCCTTACAATTAAAGGAATTGCTTCATCTGATGGCAGAGGCCTTATACCAACGAGATGCTGAGATTTTTCACTTGTCTCATACGTATACCAATCCTACTGCACTTAAAGAGATGGAGATACAAGTAGATGTTGCCATTATCGAGGCTCAATAGAGTCAAGATCAGGCTGTTTTCTCAACCAAGAGCTATCCAAGTCTCTATATCTGAGTCTCTAGCGAGATTCTAGGAGCTCTCCGATAAAAGATCTCTAACTCTAGATCAAATCACTTCACTAGAAGATGAGCTTCAGGATGTTGAGCAGTAATTCCCCAATCTTTGAAATAAGTGCACCTGACTCAAAGGAGAGCTGAGAACTCGTCTCCATCTAGATGAAGTTGGTCCTATGCTACATGATAGATTATGGGATAGCATTCATCACTGCAGATGGATTGTGTCCGTAGCTGCCCCTAACTTTCCTCTTAGTTTCCTCTATCCTAGAATAGCTGGAACTCTCTAAAAATCAAATTTGGTTGATTTTTCAAAGACAGGTGGGAAACCTTCGCCACGTCTAACGAGACTTCCCAATCGAAGGATAGTCGTTCTGTCCGAGTTGCAGGCATTAGGCAGTATCTTGTAGTCCTCCTAATAGGCACTCATTGTTGTATATGTTAATTCTTCAATAAATCAGCTAAATCTCTTAGATCATTGTCACGATATCTTTATGTTTATGCTGAACCATTTTGCTCAACATTTATTTTGTTTTTCAACTAAGCGTTAATACTGTTGTCGCCGGGCTTGCTTGGATATATTTGTCCAACTGTTCTCATTCTTGCCAGTGGATGTTGAAGTAGTGGAAAAGCCTCTTTATGGTGGACTAGGTTTAATTGCCATAGTTGTCGGGTTTCGACGGAGCTTAAACCATCATCCACACTAAATTGATGGTGCTAATTCTTATAAAAAGAAGTTGTTGCACTTATATGTTGGGTTATAATCTATCAATCGTTATTGACTGATGGTGCTCTTTTCTATTGAAAAAAGTTATCACATGCATACTGAAAAACTCCCTAATATTTATTTTGCTTTGACCACTTTAAGGACGGTTAAACTTCTATCTTCAAGCCCCTCGAGCTACTGTCCCTAACCTCGTTTGGGTCGCTTGGTTATCTGGACTAAGGTTTAGTATTCAACCTCCTTTGGGCCATTTGGTTATTTAGACTAAGGTTTTGACCATACTTTTACAGGTTGATTCACAAGTGAAAATGTTCATCCAACTAGGGTCAATCTGGACCATTAAATTTATGCTGCCACATACAAGCATTCATATGAATAACAAAATAAATAAGTGATTATTTTATTAATTAAAACATGATTACATCATACACACAGTTCGCATGACACTTACTAGATTTACCTGTGATCATATTTTTTGAGGTGGATGGCATTCCATGTTCTTATGACCAGTTTTTCGTTTTGGATGCGTAACTTGTACACACCATTTCGAAGAATTGCAAAGATTATAAATGGTCCCCCCCAATTTAGGGATAGTTTATTACTGTCAGTGGTTTTGCCTATTACCTCTATACTCCATAGAACTAAAATTTTCACCTCAAATTGGCGTACGTTTATCTTCTTGTTATAGTACAAAGCGATCCATTATTGATAAGCCACTGTACACAGCCTTGCTGTATCTCGAACTTCTTTGAGTAAGTTGAGATGCTTTCTAAGCTATTGGAAATTATTTTGTGGGTTAAAATTTTTGATTCGAAGGCTAGACAGACTGATTTCTATTGAAAGGACCACTTCAATCTTGTAGCTTAAACTAAATAGTGTTTCTCATGTAGGTTCCCCCGATGTTGTCTTGTAGGACCAAAACACATAAGGCAACTTGTCTGCCTAGAAGACCTTGCGTCTTCTTACTTCGTTTCTAACTCATGTAGTAGGGTTCGATTCATTACTTCTACTTATCCCTTCACCTGCAGATAGGTGATAGAAGTGTGAATCTATCAGATTCCTAAATCTGTGTAATACTTGGTGAATCTTTTACTAATGAATTGGGTTCCATTGTCGGCCATTATAACCTTAAAAATCCCAAATCTATATATGATATTCTACCAAATGAACTCTGTTGCATTCTGCTCGGTTATCCATGTCAATGGAGAGGCCTATCGCATGATCTTGAATGTCAAATTCTTGCCCCATATGTATGATCTGTAGATTCTAAGATGTACCTCACTTAACACGTAGTCAGCTTCTTCTGACATGAGAAACTATGTTCTATCTAAGGGATGGATTTACCTCCTCAGTGTAGTCTTCTATCCATGATGGTGTACCGGCCAGTTGTCTTCTTTATGCGCTTGGCATCATCCGGGTTTTCTAATAGAAGGCTTTCGATAAGGTACCTTTTGTATGGAGTTATCCAGATTTTGCCGTCTGAGATCTGAAGCATCACTTGCTATGGGACTTTTATGCTCATGGTTGTAAGAATTTCTCGTATATCTCAAACATATTGAATGGGATTTTCGGTTGCTGCCACCTTCACCAACTGATCCACTTTCTAATTGTCTTCTCTTTGAACGTTGAATATTTTTACCCTGTCGAATGTCTCTATTAGGCTTTTCACTCTAGCAAGATATCTTGCAAGTAATGGGCTAGATGCTTCTAAATTTTCAATGATTTGATTGACAATCAGCTCTGAGTCGTTATGGATGATTAGGATTTTTACCAAGCATTCATTTGCCAACTTGAATCTAGCTAATAAGGTTTCGTACTCAACAACGTTGTTGGGGGCTGGAAATTCGAGAGTCATTAACTATTTCATCTCCAACCCATCCAGAGTCCTCAAAACCACGCCTGCTCCACTCCTTGATTGGGTTGATGACTTGTCCATATATAAGATTGAAATAGGAGTCTCTTCTTCTTACAAGTGGGTGCCCTTGCTTGTTTCAACGACATCTAGAATTGGGGTCATCATTTCAACTATGAAATTCGCGAGGGCTTGATCTTTTATAGTCGGTCGTAATTGAAATTTCACATCAAACTCACCCATTCGATGATCCATTTGATCAGTCATCCGGATATGTCGGGTTTTTACAGAATCCCTTTTAATGACTGGTCCGTTAGGATGATAATCTTGTGGGTCTAAAAATATGGTCGTAACTTCCTGGTTAAGTAGACCAGTGTTAGAGTGATCCCTTTGGCATGCGAGTAACAAGTCTCAGTGTCTGTCATGATTTTACTGATGTAGTAAATCGGTTGTTGTACCTTGGATTCTTACCTAACCAGGATCGAGTTTAGCGCTATATCTGATATTGCCAGATAGAGATATAACTCATCTCCTTCTTTTGAAGAGGTCAATAGAGGTGGATTGGTAAGGTTCTCCCTTAATTCTTAAAAGGCTGCCTAGCAGTTGACAATCCACTAAAAATTGCTCATCATTGTTCCTCTCAGGGCTTTAAAGAAATGGGAATATTTCTCTATAGACTTTGCTAGAAATCAGAAGAGCATTGCGAGTCTCCCAATGGATCTTTGGACTTCTTTCACAATCTAAGGTGAGTTTATATCCATTATGGCTTGTATCTTCTTGGGATTTATTTTGATCCCCCAGTGAGATACAATAAAGCTAAGAAATTTTCTAAAAGTCACTTCGAATACACGCTTGGTTGGGTTCAACTTTATTTGATGTGCTCGGAGCACTACAAAAACTTTCAGGAGATCGCAAATATGGTTATCGGCTGTTATAATTTTGATGAGCATGTCATCTATATACTCCTCTATATTCCATCCGATTTGTGTCTCAAATATTTTGTTCATGAGACTCTGATATATGGCTCCCACAATCTTCAGATCGAAGGATATGACTCTATAATAATAACTCCATTGGTTCATCATATAGGATATGTACTTATCGTCGAGACTCATTCGAATCTAGTTGTAATTTGAATAGGCGTCCATAAAATTTAACAGCTCATGTCTAGACATTGAGTCTACCAACAAGTCAATTTTTTACAACGAAAAATTGTCTTTTGGATATGTTTTATTCTTGTCTGTGAAGTCAATGGACATCCGTCATTTTTCATCACTCTTCTTGACTAGTACTATATTTTACAACTAGTCTGGATACTGGACTTCCTTTATGAAGCTTGCGTCGAGTAGTTTCTTGTGTTCTTCTCTCATGACAATTATCTTCTCAATAAAATGGCTCCTCTACTTCTACCTAACAAGTTTGTGATTGGGATTAAGGCCCAACTTGTAGACAATTAATCTAGTCAAAATTTCTAGCATATCAGCGGGTGTCTATGCAAATATATCAGAGTTTTGTTAGAGAAAAGCCATCAATTGTTCACGCAGATGATCCGTTAATGAGTTTCTATTCTGAATACATTTCTCGGGTTCATTGGGATCTAAAGGAATTTCGTCGGTTGACTCATCGAACTGTCGCTCATCGAACTGTCCTTACTGTAATGTTGCTTTGTCTCAAAGATTGAAATCTTCAATCAATTAATTTGGAATCACCTAATTGACTTGAAACAAGTAACATGTCCAACCAGTGACTTGATCACCTAGGACCTCTCCGACGCCACACGTTGTCATAAATTTCATCTGAGATGTGGGATCAATTTCACTACTCCGAATACAACTAAGCGGGGTCATCCCATAATTATATTGCAAATCAATGGTAGGTCGACCACCAAGAACGTAAGTATGCGAGATGCTGTATTTGGATATATTCTTAGTGTGACCAATAATCAAATGGTTCTCTGGAACGAAACAAGTTTGTTATCTAGTCTATATGGGAGTCCCTCGGCCGGTCTCATTTGGTTCTTTCTTAATCCAAGCTTAAAATAAGTGTCAAGATACAATAAATTTCTTGACCTTCTATTATCACCAAAGACTTATTTCAGTTGGCAGTTTAGTGTACCGTTCGAAACGAATACGGTTACAACTAGATGATTAGAATAGGAAGTTGTTACATATATCATATCGTTATTGCTAAAATTAATGACATTATTTCTAATTCCTATCCTCTATTTCTTGCTACAGGAAGTCTTCTTTGGATGATTTAGAGTGTTACTTTTGGGTGATCTAATGGAAACCATATTAACCATTTTGGCCACAACCCAGTTGTGCAACTGCTCGTGTTAGCCAAGCTCATCTTCATCTGCTCTCTCGAAGGTTTACCCTGGGTCTCTCAGAAACTTGTTGATGTACCCTTTCTAGATGAATGTCTCAATTTCTTTATGCAAAGTCTAGCAATCCTCGGTACTGCGACTCAAAGATTAATGGTAAAAATAATACTTAGACTGATTTCCTCCTTCCGAGTTATTGGGCTGCTTGGGCCATTTCAAAAACTTCTCATCCCAAATCTACATAAGAATGCTCGTTCGAGTGTCATTCAATAAAATCAGGTTCAAATGCCTGAACTTTCCTCAGACACCCAACTAATCATTGGCTACTTCCTGGGATCTCAGGTGCTAGAGTAGTCTTCGTTTCTCTTCTTGTTGCTCGTTAATCCCAGATGGTGATTTGTCTGCTCTAGCCTTTTTATTTTGTTAGCCTTCTCGGTAAAGATGTAAGCCCGGGTGATGGTCTCTACCTCAAGAAAAGTCTTAGAGTCTTGTTGGACTAGGTGTTTGAAGAAATATCTCAACTGTACCGTCACCATGAACGAGTTTAATTTCATTTCATCGGTTAACTTAGATATCTTTCAGACCTTTGCGTTGAATCAGGCCAGGAAACACTTCAGACTTTCATTTGGCCCTTATTGGATACAGACAAGAAATCACAGCTGCTTCTCCTCTCTTCAGCTGGAGGTGAACTGTGATAAGAAGTTATCAGCTAACTTCTAAAATGTTCTGATCAAATTTGTATGTAGTCTGTAAAATCAAACTCGAGCATCTCCCTTGAGTGTCAGTAGAAAGCAGAGATACAAGATTGCGACGTCAAGGCCCTGGAATCCCAATAAAGTACAGAAGAGATCCAGATGGTCCATCAAATATGAACTTCCGTCGTAGGGCTCCGATGTCAACATCTTGAACTTGCGAGGGAGTTGATGTATTCGGATCTTCCTCATGAGTGGTGACCTTCTCAGGTCGGCTGAGTGTCTGTCAAAGCTTCCTTTGAACAGTCACTACTTGATCCTTCTAATTCTCTTATCCACTTGGAAGGTGGAAGCAATCCTCTTAGTATTGAAAAAGCTCCTCAATGCCGAGTGATTCGGGGTGACATGTTGGATCGACCGGCTATGGGCCCTCCTTGGTAGGGTGCTGCATGATTCATCTTCTTGAGCTGAAGACCTCTAGTCATCTTAAAAATAACGATGATTCCGTTGTTCTAAGCTTTCATCTCGTTCTCTGAGACTTAGTCAGCCTTCTAACCATACTTAGGCCCTGTCGCTCGTGGACTCTCTGGCCTCGATGTCGTCAAGCCACTGGATCATCTTCCTGACAGACAGTCTCTTCCTCCGATTTTTCTTTTTAGATGATGAAGTTTGGTTGTCCCTCTAGATGAGTACATATGGTTTAGAGTAGTTTTGACATCGTATCCACCCGGGCAGCCAGTGTCTCCACGTTTATGTTCATGGCAAGACAATCATCTCCATGACCACCCACAGTTGGGTTGTTGCCATGGAAGACGGTGTCTCTTGCTGGTGCACTTCTTTGAGCCTCAGTATTTATCATATCTGTTTTCTTTGGTTGTATGGTTAAACTTTTCGTCATTTTTCACAGACAGTACCAATGATATGTCTCAAGACCCAAATTGTCGAACAAATTAAAGAGTTACCTTGGTCGGGTGTCCGATTAAAAAATAGGTTCGATTTTTGTTATTTTGAATCTAAATCCTACATACCATGATAAACAAATAAGATGTAAGAGAAATATAAAACTCGCTTCTTAATATATCTTTCGATATTGAAGTCAGTAATCTCTCTTTACTGAAGAGAAAAGATAGGATAAAGTAAATGCGTGGATGCAAGCAAATAGGGATTGAGAATTTGTTGGATGACTAATCTCCATAAGGTGCGCTCAAAAGAATCAGCAACTTTTGAGAAGTTGCACTCATAAAGTAGAGTGGCTTTGAAAAAATTGTACTCAAATGGAAGAATGGCTTAGAAGGTGCTTCGACTTGCTTGCTTGTTTGAGCCTTCATCTGAGAATTCACTTTGGGATCCCCTTCTCTATGGAAGTGATGCCGTATTTATAGTGTGGGATGCCAGTTAACAGACGCTTGGACATTACACCTCTAGATTTATTAGGGAAGTTATTTTTGCAACTGTCGTTTGTATTTAATGGCCGAGCTATATGGTTTTTGACCGTTAATTTAGTATTGTAACCACTTGTAATAATCCATTGATTATTCATTAATACCCAATTACTGTTGAACAGGTTGGGTCATACCTCTTAGGTCAACCGTCATACCTTTTGGTTTTTCGGTTTAGAGGGTTTTCTGATGGGCCGTCGTTACTTAAACTCTC
>JAODPA010123162.1:0-15658 GCA_025585075.1 Nepenthes mirabilis
AGAAATGTTCTAAATTGTGAATCTAACTATCCATAGTAAAGAATAGAAAGATGATATTAACTATTGATTGAAGCAGTGACATTCTGATACATCCCTAAATTTGGGTTATTATACGAATTAGGAAGCCTTTTAATCTTCTTCGATTGAATCGAATTTAAGTGGATCTAATCTCTATCTTTGATAATTTAGGTTCTGCGTAACATAACTAATAAATAAGAAATTAGAGAATTTAAAGGACTTGCTCCTCAATTTATCCTCTAACATTTAAATTAAAAAACATCCCTAGCGGATAAAAAGATGCAAGAATGTGAAAGATGCGTGAATGCATATAATGCAGGATTGAATGTAAATGCACCCGATTGATGGGCAATTTAGAGATATGCCCGGTTAGAGGGTAGTTTATAAGTGCGTGCCGACTAAAATGTGGCTTAGAAGAGATGGAGGACCAAGTTCCTAGATGGAAGGCCTTGTAGATGGAATATATGACACTTAGATAAATGGGTTTCTGTACAGTCGTCAGAGTATAATTGGGATACTCAATAACGGTAACAAAGTCTCAATCAAGGTTCACTCACTTGGGGAGAGTTTTCGATTGTAATTCTCTATGGTGCCTAATTCCATGTTCACTTCCCTACTGTAGTGAATGGGTATTATAGTGTTAGCAAGCAATTCGACCTTCCTAATTAGTGACAATCACCCGCTGAGCTGTCTAAATAAATAAAAAAATATCGGTATGACAATTACCTTTGGAAGAAAATCTGTCAGGTTATAATTGTCATTTTGAGAGCAATTGTGTGAACATGAGCAAATATTTTTTAAATATTTGTCAGGCTATTCTAACTGATTATAATAAGTTTTTTCAATGCACAAGAAGAGGATTATAGGTTATTCTAACTAAGCTGACAAGGTCATTTTGATTAATTGGGCCGGTTAGGCTATTAGTCGGATCCTGAGGTTGTCCCTTTTGCTTATGGGTCCTGTTCCTATGTCGGAACTTCTAGACAGTCTTTTCATTGTGGCCTTGACATCTAGGTTGGTCTAGGAATGATAGACCCATCACATTCTAATACAAAGAAATGAATTTCTCTAATTTAGAACAAGTTTAAGAAATTTAACAAATTCAATAAATTAGAGAGTAAGTAATTCAAATAAAACCAAATGTAATGAATTTAATAAGTAATATATAACCCGGGGGCAAGTTTTAAATAGTTTGAGTAACAGTGTTCTAGATAAGTTTACCAAAGCAAATATCAAANAAAAAATATTTTTTAAAGATTTTTTTAAGATTTTTTATATTTTAAAATAAAAAAAATTTATTAATTTCTCTGTATCAGACAAAATGTGCTAGGCAAGTGCCACGTAGACGGCCCATGGAGCCATCTAGAGTCATTAAGCTAACATCACTTGAATTTGGAATTACGTGAAATTTGGAATTACGCTGTGGCACAAGCTCACCAACTATTTTCTGGTTGCTTGTTAGGTGATCACGCAGGATGATTCAGTGCTGCCGGTACTACTGTGTTTATCATCGGTCGGCCCCACGTATCATGATCGTACGGCTGTTTGTAAGGATTCATTTCCGTTGGGATAAAATCGTGCGGCGCAAATTTGCCGAAATTTCTAAGATATCCAGCTGACAAAGCAACGATCTCGTATGCGGAAATCTCGAAGGCGTGGTCGGTGTCTATCTCATACTTATCAGAAGCGGGGGGAGAGAGGGAGGGGGGAGAGAGGGAGGGCGTGTGTGACGGAGTACAGAGGATTTCAAGGGCGGAGATGACGGCGGCTGCGGTAACCAATGGCGATGTTTCAACCGGGAAATCAGCTCCGGCGCCAGTCCCCGGGCGTTTCGCGTCGGTGTACAGTGAAGTACAGAGGAATCGACTGGATCACTCGCTTTCTCTGCCTCGTGTACTCCACGGCAACTTCAAGGTCGTCGACGGTCCTCGCAGCTCCGCTGCCGGCCATCCAGGTCACTCACGTCATTTTCAAAATCTCACCTTCCTTTCTCCGATTCATTGATACCAAGTCATGATTTAGCATTTCTGCAAAAAAAAAAAAAAAAATCTTCGCTGGATTATGTCGAAGCTTATGGAGGATCAAAGCTCAAAGTACTTATTTTAAATGTTTTCTGGGGGAGAATATGATTAGAAACCATTTAATCGTAATTTTCAGATGAGATCGCGAAGCTTTTTCCTTGTCTCTTTGGACAGCCATCATCAATGTTGGTGCCGAGCGACTCCGCTGCAGATGGATCGGATCAGAAGTTGAGAATCGGAGTCGTATTGTCTGGAGGGCAAGCGCCTGGTGGGCACAATGTTATTTGCGGAATATTTGGTGAGGATTTAGTAATTGTGTTCATTATACTTGAATGGTTGATGAACTGATCTTAATTTGTGCGAAATATATGTACTTCGTTGATACTATTTGGTCGGTGAAGATTACTTGCAAGCTCGGGCAAACGGTAGCACAATATACGGGTTTAGGGGCGGTCCTGCTGGGATCATGAAGTGCAAATATGTAGAATTGACTTCGGACTATGTCTATCCTTACAGAAATCAGGTGAGTGCTTTCTAACTTTGTTTTTGCTTTCAAATTATCGCAATGCTTTTTGTTTGCTTCTAACGATTTTGTCCCTCCTGCCCCCAATTTAGCTATCTAGTTTATAGGAACTGAGCTTTAAGAGGCCTTCCTTTGCTGAGGGAAAAGGAGTTCCTCATTCTTCGGATTATAGTTGGTCATTTCTCTCTAATTATTGTGATTAGATCTAATTTAAATATTAGTTTCTATTTTTTTATTTTTCTAAATCTAATTACAGCAGTTGGAAAAAATGGACAGCTATGAATTAAAAATTAGTCCCACTTTCTCCCCTCAACAAAGGAGGGCCCTGGTTCCGTCCTTATTTTCTAGGTTAACTATTGTGTTATATGTATTTGTAACCAGTTTTGGTACATCTTATTTTGCACGCAATTGTGTTAGTTTAATTATCACTCTTTGAGAACCAGCCTGGCCTATTTTTCGTTGCATATGCCATATTGAATTTAGAAAGAAAATTACCAAATCAAATGATTTCCTTGAGCATTTCTAGGCTTGTTGTTTACTATCATGACAAAATGTTGGTTGTGCCTCTACTGAGTATCATCTATGCTTATGGTCCTAATTTCTTTATCAAGAATTTAAATTGGGATTACTTTGATAAGTGTTCGAGTATTCTACCCAGAGCCCTTATGTAATTTCAAATAAGCACAAAATCTTTCTTGTGCCCACATGTTGTTGTTCTTCTGTTATGTATCTACCAGTGGAGTTGATCTGCTGAGAATTCAGTGGTGGTGTTTGGCAAGCTGAGTCTACTTGAAGGTGCATTGTGAAGTATGGATGTAACCCAACTACCAAGCAATTGCTGATTTTGATTTTCATTATTGATCACAAATGTTAGTAAAGATGCTTGAAACACATCATGACAAACACTTTGTGGTAATTCTTTTAGGGGAACTAATATCATATTGTATGAAGAGTTAAGTAGAAATCGCATGAATCACTCAAGGTGTACAAGATTATCTTAGTTGAGGTCCTTCATGATGTAGGGAGGAGGAAAAAGTAAAGAGAAGAATAATAGAGGGGTGGAGACAAGAACACAGACTAGAGGGGTAGAGACACAAGAAAGAGATCAAACCAAGGGGAAAGGAAGTTACAATTGCTCCATTGTAATCAATTTCTCAAACATTCATTCATCAATCGTCAATCATACAATAAAAGTAGGGTTCTCATTTAGAGAACTCGAATCCTAAACTAAGTTGGAAAGAAATATAATTTCCTAACTAAATATGACTTAAATTCCTAAAAGAAAGAAAATCTTAATCAAATAAAAGTAAATCAAAGAAAAGAAAATCTTAATCAAATAAAATCAAATTAAATAAAATCGCAATATAATAAAATCAAATAAAATCGCAATCTTTCGAATAAAATAAAATCAAAGGAAATTAAAATAAATCTNACCTGAATTTCTAAAAGAAAAGAAAATATTAATCAAATAAAAGTAAATCAAAGAAAAGAAAATCTTAATCAAATAAAATCAAATTAAATGAAGTCGCAGTATAATAAAACCAAATAAAATCGTAATCTTTCAAATAAAATAAAATCAAAGGAAATCAAAGTAATTCTTTTCTAATTTGGTAGAGCTTAGATGTCCGCATCACTTCATCTAGTGTTTTATTCATCCTTGCACCTGCACTTCAATTGCTGAAATACACGGTCATCATTGATAATGCTATACTATGTTGTGTTCATAATTGGCCGTGGAAGTTTTAAATAGAGGATATCGATGAAATGATTAGCCAAAAATCTCTTGTTACTTAAGATATGTGATAGTGACTTTCTCTTGATTACCTAGGCTTCTGTAGAGACTCTTCACAGATTCAACTTTTATTTTCACTGTCAATCTTGGTGAAATTTGCGTACAAGACTCACTATACTAGACTTCAACCTTTATCATCATAGACCGTCTTGTTGATTAGATGTTCAGGGAGAAAACAGGTTGCTCAAGATTAAAAGAAAAGCAGGAAAGATAGCTTGTAAGGTCTAGACTTGCAAGTTATGGCTTGGGCTTCTTTTGAGATTTGAACTGGTTCAATTTTTTTGTGCTATGGAACAAAAAATGTGTAACAAGGATGTAACAGTGCACTGCTTGTGAAGTGCAGCTTGCCCATGGCAGCAGCATTAGTAAATGAAGGTTAGGATAGCCCATTCTGATTATGAAGTTGCTTGTAGATTCAGAACATTATGATAATGCATTGGGATGGTCAAGTTGAACTCTGGGAAGGTCTATAATTATTTATCAATGTAGAAGAAAGGTAAAAGCATATGTTGATAAATCCCCCAATACAAAATTTAATCTTCCCACCAATCATGATTTTATGAATTTTATAATGATTGGACTTGTTCAGAAGGTCCAATTTACTTCTTTTTTACAAAGCTGATTACTGTTGTTTCATAACCTGGTTTTTCGGCAACTTCATAGGGTTGCAACAGCTTTTTGCCAAAAGCTTGAAGTTTTAATTTTTTTCTTTTTTTTTCTTTTCGGGGGTGGTGGTGGGTGTATTGTTTTTAAGAACTATCATCTAACATACAAAATTTGGAAAAAGTAGGTCAAAATTGCATTCCGAAACGCTATTCTTCCAGCACAATCACATCACTTCTACAGTACATTTTATCAAAGATTGTCTCAGCTTTTCAACATAGCCACCACCACCATATTACTATGTTACCAAACATACTCTTTAGCTAATAAGAACTAAAAAATGCTGCTGGTATTATGGAAGCCTTCATGATTTCCTAATTTGGTTTCCAAAAAAATTGTGTTTTAGATGCTACTTGTATGATATTCAACTTGTATGGAATGTGAGTTGGTGCATTGACATTCATCTTCTTCAGGGTGGTTTTGATATGATTTGTAGTGGAAGAGACAAGATTGAAACTCCAGAACAGGTAATGTTGATTATTTTCTTTTTCCTTTGTTTTGTTTAGAGTTTCTCTGTCATTAAATAGACATGATTTCAGTTCAAACAAGCTGAAGAGACAGTAAGGAAGCTCGACTTGGATGGGCTTGTTGTTATTGGCGGAGATGACTCAAACACTAATGCTTGCCTCCTTGCCGAGAACTTCAGGTATAGATTGAACCTGTTCTGTTTCTTGAAGAAATTTACCCTTACGAGAAGTTTGTCGTCCATGCTGAATATGGAAACAGCAACATAAAAATTTAAGAAAAAAAGAGAAAAGAAATAAAGAAACAGGAAATGCGGTATTTAAAAAAAAAAAAAAAAATCAGCTGTCTTGTATGGATGATGTCAACTGCAAGATGTTTAGTACATTGTCTTACCCAAAGCACAAGAATGACAGAAATGTAAACCCCAGATATTTTCAGCCTGTTAATTGTAAGAGATTTCTATTAAGCTTAATTTCAATACTAGTGGGCCCAGTTTTCTAGCTTTGTCTGTTTCATTGTATATTCATATTATGCAGAATTAAAAATATAAAGACTCGAGTGATTGGATGCCCAAAGACCATTGATGGAGACCTGAAATCGAAAGAAGTCCCAATGAGCTTTGGATTTGATACTGCATGCAAGGTGAATTTAGCCATGCAAGTGGCAAGTCTTTCACATAAGATACTACTCTGCTTAACAGTTAGGACAAAAAAAAAAAACCAAGTCCGAAACAAAGATTGATACAACTTTAAATTAAAAATGGAGTTCAGCTCATATAAAATTCAAACCAATCACCATGCAACTTCAGTTTCCTGCTATGAATGTTTAATAAATTTCAGAAAGCTTATTTCTTTGGTTCACGCAGATATATGCTGAAATGATTGGGAATGTTATGACAGATGCCCGTTCGACTGGAAAGTACTATCATTGTAAGTACACCATTGTGAACTTGCTTGATTGTGACATCTTAGTTGGTTCATTATATGGCCATTTTCTTTGTTGGCTTAATTAGCAAAAGCATTTCTTGGGATCAGCACAATCTCTTTCTTTCCAGGCTTGTAAAATTCTTGTAACTCATCTCTCTCACTGACACACGAACACACATTTAAGGGACTTTCACCAAGTGAATCAAATCACAAGTGTTATACTGAATCTTTGCCTAGTTAAACAGATTCAACTGATGATGGGTTCCCCTTCTACGATCTTCAAAGATGTCTCTTAGCTTTATGCTACTGATACAAATATCGGCCGATTTGTATCATTATGAGACCCTCCGATAGCAATATTTTCTAATACATTGACAATATTGTGATATGTTGCCTTATTGACTGATATATTATGATATATTTATCAATACTATTCTGTCTAATTACGATTATTAGAAAAAATTTTCTTACAGTATATCAATATTGATAAATATTATTCAATATCGATATGATTGTAACTAATACCAATACTAATATCTTCATCCATGCTTCATGCCAAACAAATACAGCATTAGTTTGTAGTTCACTTTTTTCTCCTTTTCGATTTCTTTACTTTTGGTCTAGGTTGATATTGTCAAATTGACTAGCCTTTTCCATTCCTTCATTCCAATTCCTGGGAAACAAATGCATCCTTAATTCTTAGTTTTTCTATCTTTTGGATTTCTAATATTTTTTGGTTAGCTTGAGCTGTATTTGAATTGTTGACATCTGTAGTTGTGCGGCTCATGGGTCGTGCTGCTTCACATATTACTTTGGAATGCGCCTTGCAAACTCATCCTAACATTTCTCTCATTGGTGAAGAGGTACCTTTTCATATTTCTTGCCTTAATCCAAACTTCAACGTTGGAACTTCACTATTTTTTGCATGGTTTTGTTGGATTCTTGTAGATTTTTCTATTGTACAAACTAAGATTTGTGTTTAAAGTAATTGCAATTTTTTCCTGCAAACAGTGTGTAAATAATTCAAAACTTTCCCACAAAAATGGAAAACAATCAAAGAATTGAACAGCATTTACAACTCGGTCAAATTGTCATGCAAAACTTTATAAGAAATTCAATCTTGCTGCAGGTTTATGCCAAGAAACTAACCCTGAAAAACGTGACGGACTACATAGTGGAAATAATCTGCAAACGTGCTGCTCTCGGCTACAATTATGGGGTTATTCTGATTCCCGAAGGCTTGATTGATTTCATCCCAGAGGTAAACTGCAGGTTTCTTAGTTCTTGATATGTTTCCTGAGCACTCTTCTTGTTCACAGAGACTAATTTTAGTTCTGGTTTCATTCAGGTCCAGAAGCTTATTGCAGAGCTAAATGAAATCTTGGCCCATGAGGTTGTTGATGAGGCTGGTCTTTGGAAGAATAAACTTACAAACCAGTCTAAAGAACTGTTTGAATTTTTACCCTCAGCAATTCGGGAACAGCTGATGCTTGAAAGAGATCCTCATGGAAATGTTCAGGTACTCGTTCATCATAAATGAACTAATTTTGTCTTCATGGATCTATTACTATGCTTATACGATGGATGAAAATATCGATATTAGTATTGATATCGGTATTGGTTGCAGATATATTGTTATTGAATATGTTGAAAGAAAAAAATTTTGAAAAATCGTAAGATGATAATGCGTTGTCGGTCAACATATCGGGTATATTGGTCGATATTTCAAATATAGGCTAATATATTGATAATATGACTGCACATTGTTATATTTTCACAATATCAGAAAATATCGATAGGGGCATGGGGGCCAATTCCGTTACATACCAGTTGCTATTTACAATTATCATCCGATAATTGCATCTATGGTGTACAAATGTGACGTGAACTTCCTAGTTTCATGCTATTAGGTTGCCAAGATTGAGACGGAAAAGATGCTCAGCCAAATGGTGGAAACTGAGTTGGAGAAGAGGAAGCAGGAGGGTGTTTATAAGGGACAATTTAGTGGGCAATCTCACTTTTTTGGGTACTCTCTCCAAGCTGCTCTAAAATTGTTTCTATTCTTGCCTTTGTTTCTGGTATTACCAATCTGAGTATTAATTGCTCCCCGATAAAGATAAGTAGGAAAGATAAAATTTGGTGTGTGATGATAAAAAATAATTTAATATTGCACTAAATCAAATGAAATTGCAAAAATGGATTCATATAACCGACCTCATAAGTGGAATTTAAGGCTTTATTGTTATAGAAAAGATAAAAGACTTGTGGTGATTGGCTCAAATAGTATACATGGAAAGTGATTTTTTTGTACGTGGGAAGAATCAACTTCCCCTTCCCCCACATTAATAGTTTGTTTTGGTCTAGAAAAATTTCAATGAAATATAGCAGCGATGGGAGAAGTAGTTTCAAGTGGAAAATGAAATTCCATAAAATGAATAATTTTACTTGAATTTATTTATATATTATTTATCCTTTTAATTTTTCGAGCATCCAAACACAGTAATACTTTCCTTTGACTTTTTTTTTTAATTTCTTATATATTTTCTTAGAACCAAATAGACCATATGGATGGGACTCTACTTGATTCTGCAAATGCTTTAAGTCAGTCTTGAAATTCTAATTGTCTTTCGAAAGATTGTCCATAAATAAATTATGCATTCACGAAGGCAAACCAACAAAGACAAATGAATGTTTTTGTAGTCTCCATAGTTAGCCTCTTTGTATCCCTGAAAAAGTTCTGACTGGCAGTGGGATCATTTTAAAGATTTGGAAGGTCAATCATATAAGCTGTCTTAATACTATGTTAATTCTTACATAGTGATAATTATTTGGCGGAAGCCAGCAATAACATGGATCCACCTATGCATATTCTCCCCACACTAGCACAAGCCTTAGAAGTTGATGAAAATATCGTCCGATATGTTCACTATTGCCCTTCCAATACCGATATTTTTCAATATTGCAATAATATCCGATATATTATTATATCGGCAATATATTACAATATATGTATTGTCACAATAGATATGATCATTTTAATTTATAATTATCAGAAAATTTTTCCTTTGTGATATGTCCAATACTAATACTTGTTGTTCAAAATGTGAGATACTGATATGACTACGGCCAATATTGATATTTTTATCTATAGAAAAGAAAGAGATCAAAAGATGAAGCATCACGTTTTTCTCAAAAGGATTTTATTCTTGCATATTGTTGACATGAAAGCATTGCTGTACCATGCATGTGTATCCCTTTGGGAAGCTATGTTGCCTATCGAAATGATGAATGCATGCACATTGTGTTGGGCCCAAATCATGGATAAGAAATCGTATCAATATTGTCTCACAGCTGTATCCAATGATATATGTATTAGTATTAGATTTTGCAAATACAGAAAAATTCTTTTCTTATTATGCCCATATTAAAAGTAATTTGTATACTAAAATTTGACCATCTTTTAATTATATATTTATCTATTGGAGTTGTAATCAATTTTGTAAAAATTAATCTTGATATCCTAAAATGTTACTGAAAAATATCCCAAAAATTTTTGATATATACCCATTTCATATCTCTACAAAACATAGATTTAGGCTTCTTTAATGATTTTAAGTGTATTTATAATTTGTGGATCTAAGCCTTTTAAAAAAAGTGGATGGAGAAAGAAGAATGATCAATACAGGTTAATCTATATTTTATTCTATGACCCATATCTACGTACTGAAGTCATGTGCTGAGTGTCATGCCATCAATTAGTAGTAAGTTTCCTTAGAAGAACAAGTTGTTATATTTGGTGCGTTGCTCATATCCTGTTTCCCACCCCTATATGGTGTCAAGCAAGGGTGTTGTTAAAGGTACAAGGCTTATTAAGGCGTAAAGGTCCCTGAGGCCTAGGTTCAAGGGATAGGCATGGACCTGATGAAAGTAAAGCATCCAAAATCTGTATATATGATGTTTTAATAATGAATTCCAATTGTTAAAAGTTAATAATATAATAATAAATACCAAAAAAATATTTGATTTTAATCATAAACTCATCGTTCAAATAATATAAAAGATGGCAATTAATAAATACAATTCACCATAATTACACATGAACAATAAAATTTATTAACAAATTTGAAATGCTATTCTCAAAATACTCACGGGAAAGACTAATATTTATTATTATTGTCAAATAAAAGTCCACATCTTCTCATTCCTTAATTTATAGTCTTAAATATCTGCTTTAAGCTAGAATCTCTCTCATTTACAAACTCTAATAGAGTAATCCCAAAGTCACTTATTGTTTAAGGTTTACACTTTCTCAATTTAGTGCAATGTGTACACTTATTTATTCCAACTATTTTAACTGCATAATCCTTTGTTAAAAAAAAAGTTATTCTCGGTTATAAATTTATTATCCTTATCATGATTTCCATCCATTCTTCTAACTAGCCATAACTTCCATTAATTCTAATTTCATAAAAACCAAATTAATATTACAAGTAACTATTAAATATAATGACCAATTTTAATGAACCCCCTTTTTTTTTTTGGAAAAAAAAATCTACAAGGTACTTAAAGCTCGCCTTAGAGCTTAGGTGTATGCCTATTAGAATGGGCCTCACCTAGGATATTGAGGTGACAGGCTTTGAGCCCCAAGCGTAGGCACCTAAGAAGTATGGATACCGATATAGGATATGGATACGACACGATGCTAACACAGTGACATGCTTTTATTTTTTTTCAAATGAGAACACAATATAATAGGAACACACATTAACTAAGATCACAGTTTGTAATTTTTCTATTAATGATGATGAATACTATATTATACCAAATTAGCTATTGATGCGTACCTAGATCCGACTTCGAACAGATTCGGATGCTCCGAGATGGTGTTGACCCGGCTCCGTTCTCTGAGTGCGAATCCTGCACACCACTAAAGTAAACAAGAGGTCAGCATTAACGGCGGGAGGTTGTCCCACCGAAAACACTCCGACGCTCNTATATTTATTTTAACTTTAATATTTTGCAATTTTTAATTGCCAAAAAAATACAAAAGTTTAAGTAAAAATCCTAACAAAAACGTGTTCCAAGTATATCCAAAACATATTTAAATATGTCTCAAACTTATCCAAACATGCCGGAGCTTGTTGAAATTTTGAAAATATTAAAAAAATTTGGACACATGTCAGGAGAGTGTTGATGCCTGATTCATGTCAAATGCCAACATTTTAGATCCAAGAGAATATCTGTGCTTCTTAGCTTGGCACACATGGAGCATCCCTTTAACAACATTTATTGATATTCTGTTTTGCATTTCCACTTACGAATATTATCAAGCCATGTCTTATCTTACTGTCAAGTTCTATAGGCAAAAGATTTGTTGTCTTTTTGGCAGTATCATGGCCCCCTGATAACTTTTATTTTTATTTTTATTTTTATTTCAGATATGAGGGGAGATGTGGTTTGCCAACCAACTTTGATGCTACTTACTGCTACTCATTGGGTTATGCTGCTGCTGCTCTCCTTCAATATGGGAAAACTGGATTGATATCTTCGGTCTCTCTCTCTCTCTCTCTCTTCCTCTCTGAATTTTTGCTTTTTTGTTTTTATGTCAGCATTTTTCATCACTTTGGGCGTCTAACAGACACTGACACTATCCCAAAGCTAGCATGTCGGTGTTCAACACTTAGCCAACATTCTCTGACACATGTCGAAAAGTTTTATTTTATTTTGTTTTTTTGACTTCGACACAATCCAACATGATTTGAACACATTGAGTTGTTTTATGGTTTTTAAAAAAATAGGATTTTGATTATAAGAGTTACAATACTTATACTCCCAATATAAGAATTGAAGAATGAAATTCAGTTTTTATTCATTTGAGCTGTTTTTCTGTTACATCAATGAAATATTACCAGTGCCATCTCCTTATACAAGGTATTCATGTAAGTTTTGACCATACACTTAAACTAATCTCATCCACTGACTTTAGCAAACTAATTGTGTTAGTTTGCTGAGTATAAAATCAGAAAAAGAATTTACCAATCGTGTGATGTAGCATGGACAAATAATCTATATATAATTCTAGGTTGGAGGATCAAACAACAATGCTCCTGCTAATGTAATAAGGCTGAAGGCAGAATAGTTGCAAATATATGGCCCCATCTTTAATACACAATGATACAACCCATTTATAGAAACATTCTATATCAACAAAAAAATAAAAGAAAAATTGGACATGGCAGCCACGTCCTTCTCCCTCTCTCAATTGAAAGCCCTGAAATAAAAAATATGGCTCTGTTCCTCATCCTCTCTCTCACTTGCAGTGACCTTTCTCTCTCCATTCTATCAACCTCTCTGTCACATCAGTCTCTCTCTCTCCCAGTGGTCTCTTTCCCCCACCATCGTCCAAGCACATATCCGACTGATGGCTGCAGACCATTTGCCGCCTTCATGTTAGCCTTGTCATTTGCAAGACTGCTGGTAGAAACCTTTGTGCTAACCACCAACCCTTTGCACATCGCCGACTATGCCCTTCATTGAAAATCATGCCCAAAACATGTTTCACCCAAAAAACGAACGACTATGAAGTTTTGAGTTCTACTCAGAAATTTTCATTTTTCGGCTGACACTGCTTGACTTTGGAAGACAATGATGATTAATTTGACTAATAGATTGATTCACAACCAATTATAGTGAGAAAGTAGGAATGGATTATTTCAGCCATATTCACTGATAATATAGCATGAGAGATGGAGTCAAAGATCTCTCTCTCTCTCTCTCTCTCTCTCTCTCTCTCTAATTCAGTCACATTTTCTTCACCAGCAGTTTTCTATTTTTTTCTTACTTGGATTATTTCGGTAAGTAGAGGTGTAGGAATGGGAGAAAAAAAGTGATCTTTTATATTAATAAACTAAAGAAAAGTAAAGCCATTTGGTAATTTAGACAAAAAATTTTAAAAGCATAAGTCACTTTTTTTTTTCATTATGTGGAATATGTTATAGCACAATTTCTTTATATTTGCTCACTTTCATGCCAATTCTTCCTATGAATGTTTTTGCAAAGGACGATACATGAATTAGGTATTTTTATTGATAATTTGGCATAAAGTAATGTTGTTGATAAATTGTTTTTTTTATATCTATAAATTGTTTTTTTTATATCTATAAATTTTATCTAACATATCTAAGCACAATGTATCCTTATTTGTAGAAAACTAACGCGTCTGCATGTCGGTGCTGCGTCCGTATCCCATATTAATATCCATGTTTCTTAACCTGATATTTACATGGCAATTATATTATTGCAGGTGGCAAATCTGGCTGCGCCAGTTGAGGAATGGACTGTTGGTGGAACGGCATTGACCGCTCTGATGGATGTGGAGAGGAGACACGGTACTTTGAGTATTTAATCATCATTTTAGCATGTGCTTGCTCCTATGCTGCGTTTATTTACGGGCCTTATTATAGAGTCACCATATCTTATCTGACATATTCTTTCATCAATACTAATAGGTTTATATAAAAATAAATTAATAAATAAGATGTCACATCATCTAAAAATAATCTGAAGTGTTTAAAGAGTGTTTCCAAAATATTTCTATTGAATTAATGAAGCAGACTGTTGGCATCTTCTTGGTCCAGTCATCTACAAAAGCCTAACACACTGTTTGAGACCAAGACTTTGGGACGGAGAGGGTTATTTATGCAGCAATCTGGACTGTAGTATTTTTCTAGTTTGTAATGTTCGAGAGTCTAATCCAGAAAGTGTACACATTTTCTTTTTTACGGTCCAAGAAACCCACCATGCAAAAAGCTAGTATAGTAGAAATGTACAAATGAATGAATGGAACACTAAAAGATAGCATAATAAATTATCACCAGGAATGAATATTTTCTTTTCATGGCTTTCATGAATTCCCATAAATGAAAAGTGCATATAACAGAAATGAGAACGTTAAGAAGGATAAATAGTGGGGTTGCACATGGTTCAACCTTTTTTCTGAACTGAATAGAACTTATGAGTGCAATAAAATGCGCAACTGATTCGATTTTACATGTTCGACATTTCAGCTAGCCAGTATTTGATAGTTGGACTTTTCAACACATTGTCCCAATTTAATTTTCATAGATATATATCTGTTTTTTATACTCTAGGCGTAACTTCTAATTTGGCATGAGTTACTGAGAAATCATGGCTTAATTAACAAGCATTTGCCATAATTCACAACATTGTTTGCAGTCTTAGAAAGGGGAAAGGGTTGAATTTCGTTACCTGAATTTTACAATTTGGTTTTACTGGTTTTCTTCAGTTAACTGATTTTTTCAGGATTTTTTTTACACACTTCTAAAATATATTGTAACTCTAAAAAATAAAATAAGGAATGAGAACAATGGTATCAATTTAGGAAATTTCACCTCTATAAGAAAATAATAATAATATCAAGGGAGGGGTTTTATGGATGGTCTCAACACCTCAAACATTGACAAGATGATGCGCACTTAGCAAAAGGGGATTCGTTTGAGGTTGTGGTAAAAAGAAAGGAAGAGACAGCTTTAGAAAAACCAGGGGTTGGGTTATAAAAAAGACTTCATAACTGTTTCTAATTTTAAAGGATATTGCTTAAATTTTCGGAGGGTATTGCTTACATTGAGCTGATTGGTGGAAGAGGATTCATATTGCTGGCACCCCCTCTTCGCACCAGTGGAACCCAAGGCTTTATTGTTAATTCCTTATTTGTCCTCCCATGGGATTTTTTCTTCTTCTTAACTATTTGCATAATCGACTAAATTTTTGTTGCCCTTGATTTTCATGGAACTCCCTACTTTCCATCTAAATTTATTTTTCATGCTCATGTCAGTGATGAGGTTTTGATGGAAGCAGTTTTCCCCCCTCCTAATGCCCTTGCCTTTTGCTTGTCAATTTTTCATCTCCCTCTCTCGGTGGCTTTGAAGTGACACCCTTGGGACATTCAAGTAGTGTGACATCTAGATTTGATCAAAACCGGGTTGCCCATCTGGTCTGATCAACCAGAAATTTTGTAGGGTTTGGTCAAAATAATTTAATATTATGGACAAGCATGATTAAAAAGTTAGGTCCAATTAATTTTTTAGGCATAGTGTGGTTATGGGTGAAGGTGATTCAGCCCTGCTTTGATTATGGTTTTTTGTAAATACACTTTTTTATTTCAAATAAATTCCAAGTTTAAAAAACATTTCAATATATTTGTGTATAATTAATAATCTTTTTTTTTTAT
>JAODPA010123173.1:0-17799 GCA_025585075.1 Nepenthes mirabilis
AAACATAAAATATATTTCTATTTATACATATTTTGGCAATTAAGAGAAAATTATTTATTTGTGTGGCATACACAAATGCTATGAACTTTGCAATGGTAAAAGAGTGATGATGTTACTCTTGACAAAAATATCTGATGTTTTGGAGTGTTGAGTTGCAAATTAAAAGACATCTTATTTGTGTAATGTTTGATCTTTACCTTTTAAAAAGGCCAAATATAATGGACAAACTATTGAGCAAGATTTTGAGACATGATGTAAACAATATTTAACATATATAAATTATGGTATCAAATTTCTCTATCCTATCCTCATACTTTATTATTGTTTTACATGCTCGAGTTATTGTTGCTCCATTAAATGAAAAAAGTAGCTAATTTGCAAAATTTACTGAGTTTAAGTTATTGATTAAAAGCTTATTTATAAACTAATGTACAAACCTCTTAGATTGATCATTGGAACCATATTAAGTATCATAACTAACGCTCTAATTATAAAGCTTAACCCCTTTTAGAGTTTGAGATCCTTTTGTATGGAATTTTAAAGAAAAAGACATAATTATTGAAGAAAATAAAAGCTCTACATCTTTGAAATGCGAAGATAATGTTTGTTAATAGTGCAAAAGATATATTAATAAAACTTAAAAAGCACTTAAATATAATCAGATGAGCGAACAAGATTCTTCTTATGATGAATCATCCACTGCTTTTGAGGAATTATATGATAGCCTTTAAATATCCTTGTTGAAAAATAAGTAACTCAAAGATAAAATTTTACTTCAGAAAATGGATATCAACAATTTGAGATATTTGAATAAAAAACTAAAATTTTAAATTAATCATTTTAAAAATGAAAATAATAATTTTCTAAAGTAAGTAGGTTAATATTTAAACTTTTTGTACCATAGATTATAATTGTTGTGATGATGGACATTTTACGTTACATGTTATGTGTTTTCATTATTGTAAACATTGATTACATCCTATGTATGTTAAAAGGCTATAGATGAAAAAACTATGAAAATTTGGTTTCTAAAAGCAACCAATTCTAACATATAAGGATGTAAATAAATTTGGATATCAAACCAAGTGCTTGATCTTTCTATGTGTATGCTTTGGATCCATGTATAAAAAAAAATGAATGCTTTCCACCCAGGCAATCTGCTTTCCACTGCATGAGCATCTACCATCATTTCTATATTACTCGATTTTTATCTAATTTAATTTGATATTATCAATTTATTTTAAAATATTAAAAATAATTGTACATTGTGAATTTGAAAAAAATCCAAAGCAATGAATCAAATTTGGTACCTGATGCACATCTGACGTGAGCTCATGTCCATTTGGTAGATTAGACTCACCCGAGGAGCGCCTAAGGACTGCTCGAGCACTAATTTCAAAGTGGTCGCACTTGAGGTGTGCCTGAGGAGGTGATTGGGCCTGCATGGGATCAAGCGAAACACCTAATGCTTATCTGAGTGGCACTTTTGCATCATTCTATTATAAGAAGGGTGGTGCACACTGTTTTGGTCATTATGTGTGGGAAGAAGGAGAATGAGAGAGAAAGATGAAGGGAAGGAAAAAAGAGAAATGGAAGAAGGTAGATTTCAAGGTATCTTTTTGTCAGATCTATAAGATCAGAGGTTGAGGCAAATATCCTTGCACCCTATTTTTAATCTGATTTCGTTTTTATTTAGTTTTACTTGCATTTGATTAATTTAATGTACATACATGTCATTTTACCTACTCTATTTGACTCCTTCATGTATACATGTCACTTTTATCGGTTATTTTGGGATTTTGCTTCTATTTTGTTTTTATTTGAGAATTTTTACATGTTTTGTGAAAATAAGAAAATACTGTGAAGTACTTGGTTTATATATAAGTATATTTGTGAAGGAAACATCACAAAAACTTATACATAGACATTGCATGTGATATCCATACAATGTGTTTCGATTCGGGCTCTATTTTGTATATTTAATTCGATATATGTACTCTCCCTGATGTGAAAAGTTTTGTGTTTGACATTCCTGAGTGAAAGTTTCGTACTTTTTTACCAAATAAGAAAAGTTTTGTTCTATGATATAAAGACCCTTCACAATTTATATTTTTATGAGAACCATCATAAGAAATTAAACGAAAGTAGTATATTCGGGTGTCTTAATATATTTAGACAGATTTAAAGAGTGTACTCATTTCACAGATGGCAAAAGACAGTGACTTTGTTCCCATCTATAGGAGAGAGTGTGTCGATGGCCCTACTGACAGGTTAAAATAGTAGTGATATGGCCAAGGTTACCGAGAGTAAGAATAACCCTTTCCCAAAATTAATCTTTTGATCTTTGATTCTTCGATATCCAATTTGTGCATGTTATAAATTTTTGATAAGTTTTACTTATATTAATTTGGATACTTTAGGTTTTGATTAAGATTCGCATGCTTTGCTCACAATTGGGATTCGGTTGGCTTCGAACATTTGAAACTGTTGACTTTCATTTTGGATTATATTTTTAAGTATAAGACCACATTCAGACTTTTATTAGTTTGACGCTTCAAGTTTTTAAACTTCGGCTTTTAGGGAATTTGTTTATTGATTTGTCCTTGTGTTTTGATTTTGGATGTATTGTTTATTATATATGATATATTGATACTTGCTAAATATTAGGTTCACGTTTTTATTATCTATTATCCCTTCATATTAGCGGGCTACAAATGCATTATAGGGAGCTCGGACGTAAACTTTGATATAAGTTTCGTTTATATTTGGTAGTATTGACTTTTTATTTGGATTGTATTTGTAATAAATATATTATGGTCTTATTTTGGGATGATAGATTAAATGATGATTGTCTGTTGTATTGATTGGAAGAAGACAATATTAATTGGATATTTGTAACGTTTAACTGTTATGGATTAATGATTTTGTTATATTGTGAGTGCCACTCTTTCTTTACGAACTTTTGATTAAGCAAGTCACGATTTGTTTATTTGTCCGAATGAGTAGTTTGAAAGATCTTGTATTTATTGATATTATTATTGTTGTCATTTTGGGTTATGTGGATATTTTGCTAGGTCCGACCTGGATTTAGGTATTATGAAATGTTACCTTTTATTTATGGATTATATTTTATGGTTTATTATTATTGTTAATAATTATTTGGATTTGCTTTGGTTTGAGACCGTTATGGCTTCAAACATTAGTCTTCCATCTATAGACAGTATTGTGTTTCTTTCTCAGGGTCCATTAATACATTTTCCTCATTATTGAATGCCAGCATCTCTTTAGTGACGAGGTCTAAACTACCCACCATTTTCTTTAGCATAGTCATGTAGAAAGTAGAATTTAGTAAGGCTGTTGGGGACAATTCTAGCTCATAAGCTACTTCTCCAACACAGTCTAGTATTTAAAAGGCCCCATATTAGTGCTAGAAATCCGATGTTCAACCTATTCTCTAAAGATTGTTGTTGGTTGACGTATAGAATTCCCCAAGCTAGAATGTCATATTGTGACGGTTCGTACTTAATTACACAATACAGTCGTCGTCAGGTCTTAAAAAATTAAATAATATTACTGGATATAAAAAATTTTCTTTTCTTTTACACAGGATCTAATGAGGCCGGACTGTATAAAGCTGGCCCACCGGTTTGATTTCAAACTTGTCCGGCCAACTCTAATGTTAACCGGACCTAATTGCCCTGAGATAGTTACTAAAAATTATAACTTTTATTCATAACACAGAAACATGCTAACATTAATAAGTTTATAACAGCGGAACAGTTTTACAAGTCTCCACAAAATATCAAAATAATTAAACAAGCTCTTCATTTAATCAGTTCCGACCAACCGAACTATTTGGCTACACCATAAGGTTCTACTCAACTTCGTCCTCCATGAGCCTTTCGTCATCTGAAAATAACAAGAGTGAGTTACAAAGCCCAACAAAATACTTACATGCAGAAAACAGAGAACATAAACATATATATATAAGCAAACATAACTTCCCATACTAAAATCATCACGTCTTTAGTTCAGAATTTCCTTAGTATTTTTCTTATTATCTTGTCTTCTAAAAACTCATAAAACCATTTAAAATTCTTATCATCTTTAGAGATCGGACAAGAGCGGACAACATCGAGGACGGATTGTGTATAACCCCACAACCTAAAGCCGTATCCCCTCATTATGCTCCCCTGGGCGGGAGGTAATGCCTTTAACCTGGAATACGGGGCCGTAGTCCATAGTTCTTATGCCACCAGAAAGTCCCCTCCCGTGGCCCAGGAGGCAATCCTCAAGTGTCACTCCAATATCCTTCATCCATCTTTAACAGCAAGTTTAATGGAGACTCGGTTCATGGTTCATATCTTTTTATGGCCATACATCATAGTTCGGAAGTCGAAAGTCATAGAGTTTCACTTGCTGTCCAAATTAATACATTTTTCTTGTTCTTAAAGCCTTTGTTCTTAATTTCATCAGTTGAAGTCCGTAACCTTTAATCATCTTAAAGTCAAAGATTATTTGATCAAAAGTCAGAGGTCTTATTCGTCGAAGCAGGAAGTCTTTTCCTTCAAAATTCGAAAAACTTTTCTTTTCAAAATTCGGAGTGCTTTTCTGTTCAAAATCCGGAGTGCTTTTCTTAAAAGGATGGAGTTCAAAGCCAGAGCTCTTTTTCATTAAAATCTGAAGCTCTAAAAGCCGGAATGCTTTTTCTTTAGAATCCGGAGCTCTAAAACCGGCGTGATTTTTCTTTAGAATCCGGAGCTCTAAAACCGGAGTGATTTTTCTTTAAAGGACGGAGTACTCTTTCTTAAAAGGACGGAGTGCTTTTTAATCAAAAGGACGGAGCTCTTTTTTGTAAAAGGACGGAGTGCTTTTTCTTCAAACGGACGGAGTACTCTTTCTTAAACAAAAGGGCAAAGCTCTTTTCAAATGGCAGAGTTCTTTTTTTGTCAAGGCCGGAGTTTATTTTAAAACAAAAGGACGGAGTGCTTCTTAAAGACGGAGTGCTTCTTTAAAGACGTAAAGGCCGGAGTTCCTCTTCTTCAAAACCAGAGTACTTTTCAAAAGAGGACGGAGTACTTTGTTCATAAAAAGATCGGAGTTCTTTGGACGGAATTCTTTTCTTTAATGATACAATTATCACAGTTCATTTAAATTAACAGAAAATCATTCTTCCAGCAGAACAAAACCAAACACCATAAAGTCTTTTCCTTAAACATGCAATTATCGAACAATAATCATACTTCAAACAACAGACATAAAAGGAACAGAATAACATCATATAAGTTCATATAATATCAGATATACTAGCATAGAAATCATGCATAATCATGAACTTGAAAATAGGGGTGAGTATCTTGCCTGTGATTCTTCTACTTCGCCTTTTACTTCACCTTGGACTTTTGATTTACTGTCACTAGAAAATTCTATTGCGTGCCTTATTTCTATGCCATCTAGTTCTTATTTATAGGTCTTGAATCTGGCTACCATTATTAATAAGTGGCAATTAAGGGGGCAGTTCAAGGAAAATGTTTCTTATTAATGGCTTATTAATAATTGGCAAGGAAAATATTTCTTATTCACGGTTATACATTCCCCAATAAGTTCCCGTATTAATTTCTAATTAATTCTCATTAATTTTCTGGACAACTGTCCTTCGCCGGATTCATATTTCCTCTTTAAAAGCATTCCGGTCAACTACTGGCATTGACCGGATTATTTTCCTCTTTTCCCATCATTCCTTCCTTTTTCGTTTTCTGGCGAACTCTTACGTTGTCCGGATCACACCCTCCGGTCAACATTTTACATTGACCGGATTACGCCTTCCTCACGCCTTACCTCCTCCGATCAACATTTTTCGTTAACCGGATTATGCCTTCCGGTCAACATTTTACGTTGGCCGGATTACAATGATTCGATAACTGGAATTTTCTTATGTTTTAAAATCTGGGCCGTTACAATCTCCCCCACTTATAGAAATTTCATCCTCGAAATTTGACAATCCTCACAATTTCATAACCACAGGTATTCTTTCATCCAGAAGTTATTCCCTCAAGGATTACTCTAAGGAAAACTCAAGCATTTAGCCTCTCAGAACGACTCAAGGAAGTCCTTATAACGATCCTCAAATTTCAAGAGCGACTTACAGTAATGCTGACTATTTTCTTTTTTTTTTTTAATTTGATACTTCAAACGAATTCAATGAACTTCCACTTCAATTCATTCCAAGCTTCAAAAGAATTCGATCACATGGACCTTAACCTTACTCTTAAATCTCTGGGTTTTGGTTTCACAACGCTTTCGCTATGCTACTCTGATTTAAACAGTTCTAGGATAGTCATATTATGAAGGCACATCCCAAAATCCTCATTCTTCGGCTACATTACAGTTATAACGATCACTCGAAGAGTCAACATAATTATAAATTATTACCCAAAATCTTAAGATCCTAATTCCAGAACATGGCATCCTATCCCCCAATCATTTGGACTTACTGACGATTCATCTTTCACATCTCCTATGAAACTTCAAAATATACAAGTCCAAAGACTTGCAGCATAAATCGCCAACCTTGATGCCTGCTTTCTCAAAGAAAACACCGGGGTTTACTTGCTCAACTTTTAAATGCATCTGTTCACATGAGATATCACATAGTTATCCTTTTTAATGGTACAACTATTTTGGCTTTCAAAACTCTAGGTAATGACTATCTTCAAGGACAAGGCCATAAGTTTTCAAAGCAGAGATTTTAATTACCATTTCTGACTTACATATGGTTAACACTAATCATGAACTTCTCCCCCACTGAAACAAAGTATGACCTTAATGTTCTCAACGGCATTACTTCTATGGTAACCTACCAGACTCATCCGATTTCCGAAACTAATTACAAATCTCTCTAAATCAAACGTCTCACTTGAATTGTAGTCCTCCAAGAATACTTGTCGGATTATTTAATGACTTCGGTTATATCCAAGATGGCCATAAGTTTTCAAGGCACTAATCGGTCTTTCCATTAGCCATCACGTAAAATCTTATAGATCCCAAGATCATGCTATCAAAGAGTTACAAGTCTAACAGGGCATTTCCTCCACAAAACTCGCATTCCTCATTTTTGAACTTTATGAACAACTTTATCATTCTATCTTATCTTCCTCGAATGTTCTGGAGTATTTCACAATGATACCAAAGCCTATACTTCCATGGTTCTGTCTAGAATTCTCAACGATTTTCGTCGATTTCGACACAACCTCAAATTATCGATCAACAGGTAAGTCAACCTAATCCTCCTTCTATAATTATTCTCAAATACTCGCACGGCCAAAGCCCCTTAATGACCATAAGATAACATTAAGATGATATACTAATTAGTCTTAGCTCAGATTCTCATGGAATATTTTATAGGAAGACGTCATCAATCTCTTGATACCCTAATCCATTTAAAATAGAAAGTGTACCTTCCACTACCTTCGTAGAGGTTTTGGCCTCTTTTGTAGAAACAGTAAACACTTTAGTTGGAATAGGAGACTTAAATCCCGGGGCTTGTTTGATGAGTGGGCAATCTCTAATCATGTGTCCAGCCTGGCCACAGTTAAAACAGACCCTTAGCTTTTTGTAGCAATGCTTCCCTTCATGTGATCTTTTGTAAAAATCACATGCATTATTAGCCGGAGTTCGGGAAATCTGTACGGATTGGTTCTGTTCCCCACTGAAACTCGACGGTCTTGCTTTCTTAGAAGGACCTTCACTAACGCTACCCTTTGAAATCTGACTAAGAGTCCTTTGTCTGAGCAATGATCCTCTCTCGAGCTCCTTCTCATAGATAACAGCCTTTTGAGCACCTCTCCATAGGTAGCCAACGTTAAAGTTGAAAGGTGCCTCCTAATATTATCCCTTAATCCCTGAAAGAACCTCCTAGTCTTCCTCTCCTGGTCTTCCACCATATAAGGAGTATAGCGAGATAACTCGGTAAACTTTGCATCGTACTCCGCCACAAAGTGAGTACCCTGCCTTAGGTGAAGGAATTTATCCTCTTCCTGACCACGAAGATTAACAGGAAAATATTTCTCCAAAAATGTTACTTTAAATATTTCTCAACTAATATCCCGGTCTGGTACATTGAAAACTCTCTTCTACGTATCCCACCAGTGGTGGGCCTCATCCGACAGCTTATGGGTGGCATAGAGAACTATATTTTCAGCAGGACACTTAATTATTGCAAACACCTTCTTCAATCGTTGGATCTAAGTGTCTGCCTTCAACGGGTTGGGTTCCCCTAAGAATTCAGGAACGCGCTCGTCGGTAAAACGGTCATAGACCGACCTCTCATGATGAACCGAAATTGGGGCGGTCACTGGAGTTGGTGGAGTTGGTGGGGCCAAAGTTTCTATGACTTCAGCCATCCGGTCTTGCAAGTTCAAGTACCTTGCCTCCCTATCCGGAGTGTTGTTACTCCATCCAGCTCGCCTTCCTCTGTTAGATATAACTTCAGTGACGATTTTAATGTCTGAAAGAACATTTTCGTTAGTCAATTATTCTAACAATAGCTATCCGTCCAAAGCATAAATAAAACTAACCCTCTTCTTGCCCTAACTGATCGTGCCCTAAATTTTCGTGTTGATTCGAATTGTCCTAAAGCATCTCAGTTTTCTCTCTGATACAAACTGTGACGGCCCGTACTTAATTACACAATATAGTCGCCTTCAGGTCTTAAAAAATAAATAATATTATTGGACATAAAATTTTTTTCTTTTCTTTTACACAGGATCTCATGAGGCCGGACTGTATAAAGTTGGCCCCCCGGTTTGATTTCAAACTTGTCCGGCCAACTCTAATGTTAGTCGGACCTAATTGCCCTGAGATGCTTACTAAAAATTATAACTTTTATTCATAATACAGAAACATGTTAACATTAATAAGTTTATAACAGCGGAACAGTTTTATAAGTCTCCACAAAATATCAAAATAATTAAACAAGCTCTTCATTTAATCAGCTCCGGCCAACCGAACTATTTGGCTACACCATAAGGTTCTACTCAACTTCGTCCTCCATGAGCCTTTCGTCATCTGAAAATAACAAGAGTGAGCTACAAAGCCCAGCAAAATACCCACATACAGAAAACAAAGAACATAAACATATATATATAAGCGAACATAACTTACCATACCAAAATCATCACGTCTTTAGTTCAGAATTTTCTTAGTATTTTTCTTATTATCTTGTCTTTTGAAAACTCATAAAACCATTTAAAATTCTTATCATCTTTAGGGATCGGATGGGAGCGGACAACATCGAGGACGGATTGTGTGTAACCCTACAACCTAAAGCCGTATCCCCTCATTATGCTCCCCGCGGCGGGAGGTAATACCTTTAACCCGGCATACGGGGCCGTAGTCCATAATTTTTATGCCACCAGAAAGTCCCCTCCCGTGGCCCAGGAGGCAATCCTCGAGTGTCACACCAATATCCTTCATCCATCTTTAACAGCAAGTTTAATGGAGACTCGGTTCATGGTTCATATCTTTTCAAGGCCATACATCATAGTTCGGAAGTTGAAAGTCATAGAGTTTCACTTGCTGTCCGGATTAATACATTTTTCTTGTTCTTAAAGCCTTTGTTCTTAACTTCATCAGTTGAAGTTAGTAACCTTTAATCATCTTAAAGTCAAAGATTCTTTGATCAAAAGTCAGAGGTCTTATTCGTCAAAGCAGGAAGCCTTTTCCTTCAAAATTCGAAGTACTTTTCTTTTCAAAATCCGGAGTGCTTTTCTTCTCAAAATTTGAAGTGCTTTTCTGTTCAAAATCCGGAGTGCTCTTCTGTTCAAAATCTGGAGTGCTTTTCTTTTCAAAATTCGGAATGCTTTTCTTAAAAGGACGGAGTTCCAAAGTCAGAGTTCTTTTTCATTAAAATCCGAAGCTCTAAAAGCCGGAGTGCTTTTTCTTTAAAATCCGGAGCGCTAAAACCGGAGTGATTTTTCTTTAGAATCTGGAGCTCTAAAACCGGAGTGATTTTTCTTTAGAATCCGGAGCTCTAAAACCGGAGTGATTTTTCTTTAAAGGACTGAGTACTCTTTCTTAAAAGGATGGAGTGCTTTTTCATCAAAAGGACGGAGCTCTTTTTTGTAAAAGGACGGAGTGCTTTTTCTTCAAACGGACGGAGTACTATTTCTTTAAAAAAAAGGGTTGAGTTCTTTTCAAAAGGCAGAGTTCTTTTTTCGTCAAGGCCGGAGTTTATTTCAAAACAAAAGGACGGAGTGCTTCTTTAAAGACGTAAAGGCCAGAGTTCCTCTTCTTCAAAACCAGAGTACTTTTCAAAAGAGGACGGAGTACTTTGTTCATAAAAAGATCGGAGTTCTTTGGACGGAGTTTTTTTCTTTAATGATACAATTATCACAGTTCATTTAAATCGACAGAAAATCATTCTTCCTGCAGAACAAAATCAAACATCATAAAGTCTTTTCCTTAAATATGCAATTATCGAACAATAATCGTACTTCAAGCAACAGATATAAAAGGAACAGAATAACATCATATAAGTTCATATAATATCAGATATACTAGCGTAGAAATCATGCATAATCATGAACTTGAAAACAGGGGTAAGTATCTTGCCTGTGTTCTTCTACTTCGCCTTTTACTTCACCTTGGACTTTTGATTTTTTGTCACTAGAAAATTCTATTGTGTGCCTTATTCCCACACCATCTAGTTCTTATTTATAGGCCTTGAATCTAGCTACTGTTATTAATAAGTGGCAATTAAGGGGGCAGTTCAAGGAAAATGTTTCTTATTAATGGCCTATTAATAATTTGCAGGGAAAACGTTTCTTATTCACGGTTATACATTCCCCAATAAGTTTCCGTATTAATTTCTAATTAATTCTCATTAATTTTCTGGACAACTGTCCTTCGCCGGATTCATATTTCCTCTTTAAAAGCATTCCGGTCAACTACTAACGTTGATCGGATTATTTTCCTCTTTTCCCGTCATTCCTTCCTTTTCCATTTTCTGGCCAACTCTTACGTTGTCCGAATCACGTCCTCCGGTCAACATTTTACGTTGACTAGATTACGCCTTCCTCACGCCTTACCTTCTCTGGTCAACATTTTTTGTTGACCGGATTATGTCTTCCGGTTAATATTTACGTTGACTGGATCATGCCTTCCGGTCAATATTTTACATTGGCCAGATTACAATGATTCGATAACTGAAATTTTCTTATGTTTTAAAATTTGGGCCGTTACACATATCTCCTCCCTTAGTCATAGTACTTCAATTTTTATTTTTTTGAGCTCTCAGATTCTCCCTTTTGACTTTCATTATGACTCATCACGAGCGACAAAATCATGCTCAACCTCTTCCTTAATGTCATTCCTCTCTCATAGACATATAACATCTATGTTGTTCTACCATGCATAACCTCAAATGGGTATTTTATACGCATGCATACGGCTTTGCTTCACTGACGCGTGATGGGTTGTATTCTTGTGTTATACCAATACTTTGCTCAAGGAAAAATACTCTTTCCATATTGTTTGCTTCTTGTGGCAATAGCTCCTTAGAGACTTATCAAGTATTCGATTCATCGCCTCCATTTCTCCCTCAGTCTGTGGATGGTAAGAAGAGCTTGTCATTTGCTTGCTCCATTGCATCTCGAAAAGCTCATGCCAAAAATAACTTACAAATAATTCATTCATGTCAGTCACAATAATTCTAGGAATCCTATACAACTTAACGACATGGTCCACAAATGTTTTAACCACACTACTAGCTAAGAAGTGGTGCTTAAGACGAATGAATTAAGTTCTTTTGTTAAACCAATCCACTACTATTAATAATGTTTCAAATCCTCAAATATTTTGTAAGCCTTCATCAAAAACCATTGACAGATCCTCCTAAATCCTCACAGGAATTAGTAATTGTTACAGCAATATTGGTAAACGCTAGTCATATTTACCTTTTAACATGTCATATTTGACAATAAGCTTCCTTATAACAATTTTGACTATCCCAGTAAAAGAGGTGATTCACTCGGTTATAAGTCCTCAAACACTTTTAGCGGCCACGCTCTTTGATGTTTAGAAAATGAGCAAGAATGTCTTTCCTCAGTCCAAGCATGCCTAAGGCTTACACGGTTTTTGTAGTAGACTAAATGCCAGTCCACTTGAAGGTGTCCTTCCGCATTGAGGTTGAGAATTTTGTAATCATTTTGTAGTTTTTTATGAATCACATATAATATACAAACCACTTATAATAACCGATCAACCCCAGGAATCCTCTTAGGGTGCACACATCCTTAGGCAATGGGCAATCCACCATATCTTTGAACTTCCTAGCATTCACCTTCACTCCTTCCCCAAATATGATGTGAACTAGGTACTTTATCTCCTTCTCAACAAAGTCACACTTTTGATAGACATTCGTGTAGTTTTAGTAGCTCGATCACCCTCTCCAATTACTCAAGGTGCTCTCCCATGGATTATGAAGATGACATCGAAAAATACTAGTACAAACATTTGTAGGTACAACTTGAAAATTTTGTTTATATCCACCTAAAAAATATTGACAAGGGTGTTGCGTGGTCCAAATGAAAGTACCATGTACTCGATGTATCCTGAATGTGTGCGAAAAGTCATCTTGTGCACATCTTTCTCCTTCATGTGGACTTGATGGTAGACTTCCCTTAACTCTAGTTGGGAACAAAAATAGAGGTGACCATGTATTAGGTTCAACATTTCATCAATAGTTGGAATTGGGAATCAGTCCTTGATGATGACTTCATTCAATGCTCGATAGCTTTAGAATTAGCTACTTTGACATTCATTTTTATTCCCCACGTTCATTTTTAATCGCCATATTCATTTTTTTACTATAGGCTAGTAGTATTATAGACTCTGTTTACATTCTTTTTTATTCCCCATACTACCTATTTATACCTAAACTTTTCTCTATTAGCTACTTTGACATCGGATAGCTTCACTCTTTGACCTTGAGTTCCAAATTTCTAAGGAGCCCAACAGTGATAAAATTATATGATGTTTCACAATCCATCAATAAAGTCAAGTCATGCTTATAATTCCATCAATGAGCCTCATGGCAGTCGATCATGCTCCGTGGTCAAGGCAGTGAGGAACAACCCAGCCTCCTTTTCTCTCTCTTCCTTGTCACATAAGTCTATATGTCAAATTCTACCATCATACTTTAATCATTGTTCTTCTCAACATTGGTTTCTATATAAAACCTGCATAATTTTAACACATCCAACCTACATAAAACATACATAATTTGAAATAAAATTTCAAATAAAAAAAATCCAACACAAAACCTCAAATGCGGATCAGACCTAACTCTGAATTACCCATTTGGACAATAAAATATTCATAACTTACTCTAAATATTCGTAAGGAAAAACTGGCAACCCACAATATAAACCACACCATCAAACCTTCATAAACTAAAGCACTAAAAATATCCAAAGGATTAGAATAGTCTAAACATTTTCTCCATAACATTAAAACATACTAATATTGATCTATCTGTCATCCAAACAGTACAAAACTATGCCCAATAAAATTATGACCAATTCTAGACCAACACTCGCAAAATAAAAGCAAAGATCTCTACCAATAATTGCATTTAAACTCCTTGTAATATATCCATAACCCACAAACCTAGAAAGAATACGAAATAATAAAAACGTGAGTCGAATACTCAATAAGTATCAGTATAGAATATATAAAATAAATACGTCCATAATTAGAGCAAAGATCGATAGAATATATATGAAGCCTATGAAAGCTAAAGTCCAAATAATCAATATGTCAAATTAATGAATATCCAAATGTGGTCTCATACGCGAATTCATGCTCCAAAAGCAAAGGCTAAATGATTCAAAAGTACAAAATCAGCCAAATTTGATATCCAATTCCAAATGGAGGTCGAAACCTATACATCTCAAATTATAGGTAAGCTGTCTATATATTCTTCCCTATGAATGATGACAAAAGTCACTTTTTTTACCACACGTGGATAATAAATATAATCCTTAAATTTGTCTAAATATATTAGGACGTCCGAATATATTAATTTTGCTCAATTCATTATAATGATAATTATAAAAATATAAATTAGGGAGGGTCTCTATATCAAAGTATAAAACTTTTCCAATATGATGAAAAAGTATAAAACTTTCACTCGAAAAGTTCAAGCACAAAGCTTCCCATTGAGGGGGAAGGTACACATATCAAATCAAATATATAAAGATAAAGCTCGACCCACAGCACATGCATGGATTCTACATGCAAGGCCCATATGCAAGTTTTTATAATTTTTTTTTACAAATATTCTTATACATAAACGTAACATCTCAAAACAACTAACCATTTTCACCAAAACAAACAAAAATCCTTAAATAATAACAAAATTAAAAAAGAATTTTAAAAGCATCTAGTAAAAATAACATGCATGCATAAATAATCCAAGTGGGGTAACTAAAATGACATGCATGTGCATCAAATCCTCAAAATGTAAGTAAAACTAAATAAAAGCTAAAATAGACCTAGGATAGGGGGGTTTAAATATATTTACATTAAATTCTAATATGAAAAATGTGAAGTTTCGATTCCCAACATCGTAATTAGAAGATATTTAATATAATAATAATCAATACTCGACTTAATATAAGCGAAAGAAAATGTATCAAAAGTAAAATCGAGAAAAATTAGGCTGCTGCTTGCTAGTGCACTGCCAGCAGCACAGCGCCTACCGTGCGCTCGAGCGCGGAAGGCGACGCCAAAAATAGAATGCCCCGCGCCTGCTGCACGCTCAAGTGCCAGGCCATTTTAAAACCCCGTACTGCTTCATGATTTTTATTTTCCGGCTAACCAAACCCTAAACTAGATAGAGAGAGCACCCAACAAGAGAGAGAAAGGAGGAAAATGAGGCTTCCGAGTCCGAATCCGTCCGAGAGCAAGTTAAAAAGGTGATAGATCAGGTCGATGCAAGTATACTCATACTCTCCTCTTTCGTTTTCTTACACTTTATTTCATTTTTTTGGGTATCCTCATTTTGATATCTGAATTAGTTTATATTTTGTGTAACTCATAACCTAAATATGATAATACATTAAAATCATGTCCGAATATTAAATTTTGAGTGGTATATCGCTCTCTAGAAGCCCTAACACCCGCATGGCACTGTTCACCCATGCCTGGGACCTCTATACCCACAAAAATTTGAGACTTTTGCTTAAATTGGGACTAAATTATCATTACCCATAACCTAGGTATGCTAATTTATTAATTGGGTATCCGATTTGGTGGTATGATGTAAAAACCCATTCGTTGAAACCCTAGGATACGCCCGGACCACATTTGATCAATTATTTTGGGTTTAATGCATAATTGGCCTTAGATATTTGTTACCCATGGCATGGGCCAATAATTGTGTGAATTTTATTCTCAAATTTATAGTTTAAACCCGTTTTTAGATAGAAAAATCTAAACCCACGGCCTAGAGGAATTAACCGATTAAATTAAAATTTATGGATATATCGACTCGAGGATGTTATACCCACACCATAAATAAGTTATTTTATTAATTGGGTGTCCGAATTGATAGTTTTGTCGGGTTTTATATTCTTCGAAACCCTAGCACATGCCCCCTTGAACTTTATCCGAATTAATCGTAAATATGTGTGATTTTAGCTTCGGAAATTATGATGCATGAAATTGCAAAGGAACTTGCCATTCGGAAGCTTCATGGACATGAAAAGTACATTAGGGTAAGAATTTTCTCATCGTCCCAATCATATAATAAATTATGCACATATCGTGAACATAATGATTTGAATGTTCCAAGAATTATGTTATAATCCGTTTACGAAAGAATTAATGATCGAAAACTTTAAGAATTCTATTTGACATAATCAAAAAGGGATTTCTTAATCCTCCTAAATTTCAAGAAATATTATGGATGAACTATGAACACATTGGGACATAAGCTCACGTGGTATGAATTATGAACACATGAGGATCTAAACTCACAAAGAATATGAAAATATGCTTATGAAAAGAAAATCTGATGATGGAGAAAATTCTGTAATTAAGTGATGGATTTCTAAACTATTCTATGAAATGATTATCTGTTTAATTTATGAAATATTCTCCAATAGAGTGAGAACAAAGGAATTTGCTTTGACGATTATGAACAAAATTTTCTAATAAAATAAGGAACTAAGAATTTAAACCAAGAATTATGGATAACAAACTTCACCATGCTAGAAAAACTATAGTGAAAACTCCAAGATTATTCTGACCGCGTATCTTAGCCATATTATGTAATAGATGAAGTTTCTTGACATACTTTAGTATGTTATAACGAACCGTCTTTGCCTCTTCTGGAACCGCTTGCGGCTGGGCCAAAATGGTTGATTGGCCCCATCTATAAGGATGATATGTAGATGGCCTCCTCTGGGTTGAGAATAGGAGGACTCTGGCCTTAGATTGTGAGGAGTGAACATAATCCAGACCACAATCAATTAATCCTTTATCAGTAAGGTCTACTGACCCTGGTCCTTCAACAAAATAAATTTTCAATAATGAATGGATAATTAAGAAAATGACAAACAAACGGACTAAAGAAATATGGAATGAGCCATGAAATCCTCCTTTCCAAACAATAATCTATAATCTCACGTGCATCCTTGTTTTCTCCTATTTGTATTATTACGCTTCTTCTAAATATGATAATTTTGCATATTCTTGATATATATATATATTGCACTTGTTGAGTTTTTACCTTACTCTTGCTTTTTCTTCCCTTTCAAATGAGAGCCACAAGTTGATACTCGATTAGAAAGAGCATGGAGAGGGATTTGCTAAGGAGATTGGCCGGACTTCAAGGACTTAGAGTTTTGTATATGATTATTGTAGCGGAATGTAAAGAGTTAATTAAGATTATTGTTATATATTAAATTGTATAGCAGCATATTATTTATTATTTTGTATCATTGTTATACTTTCGCAATTTATTTATGGACGTAGAATGTTTCCACGAGTATAATGTTGAGTTTTGTATAAGTACTTAGATGACATCTCTATTTATATCCAACACAGTAGTTTATAGATTATTGGGTTGAAGCCATGGGTTACATGGCGTGTGATATTGGTCCTATCAATAAGTTGTGTAGGAGTCATGTGATTGCCATGGATGATATAGTATTTGTTAGTATTGTCTGTGTTGTGGAGTAAATTTTAAAGTCTGAATATTTGTATGCTTTGTATAGATTTTATTAAGCAGGTTTTCATATATGACTTTTGTCCACTTTTAAAGGAAACTCTATCCGATTTTCTGTAAAAATTTTATATTATTTAAATTATGGACATTAGTTTTATGTGATTTTTGATGGATGTTATTAGGAAAAAGCAGCCCATTCCATCACAAAAAATCTAACCAAAGGATGCTTCAAAATACTTCTTTCTTTTCTCTTTCTTTCCTTCTCTTTCTCTCTCCTTTATATCCTTCCCACGTGAAACGACCAAAAATAGTGCGCAACAACTTATATAAATAGACTGGTGCATGAACGCCGCCTCAGGCACATGTCTAGCACCATGCCTAACCCCAGTCACATATGAGCGCCGTCTCAGACACTCCTCAGGTGCAAATAGTCTGTCAACAATGCTCAAGCACCGCCTCGGGCATATATTAAACACTCACCAATCTTCCAAAACTGTGCTCAAGTGGTCAACAGGTGCTTCTTGGGTCATGAAATAGGTCGATATTTTGAGATATTTATTTATATA
>JAODPA010123183.1:0-17798 GCA_025585075.1 Nepenthes mirabilis
GTGATTCGAGATGAAATCGTAGGAATCAAGTGATTCCTGTTGGTCCCTATTCTCTCTCCTGTTTCTTGTCTATGGAGAGTATGTGTTTCCTTTCCCTGTTCTTGTTCTTGTCCATGCCTTGGAGATTTGATTATGATTTCATTTGCTGAGCTGTTGGCTCACTCTTGTTGTTTGATGTTTTTCCTTTCAGATGAGAACACTTAGCCGACGCCGGATAGATAGAGCAAGGAGAGACTTGCTTGATGTGATTGGCTGGACGGCGGGTGATCAGGAGATTTGGACTTAGAGTTGATTCGGGTTGTGGACAGCCACTTAGTGTTGAGCGTGGCTCATTGTTGTTTTATGGTTTTATTATGCTTCCGCAGATGTATGATGATTTAGTTATGCTTCCGCGTCTGTATATTTATGTTTTTGATTTACGGTTTAATTAGATGACATCTCTCTAGATTCAGTACTGTAGGTTGTGTACTGTATTGGAGCCATGGATGATATGGCTGTGTTGTGATTCTGTGTGGCATGTTGTAGGCTTTGAGTTAAGCCTTTTGATTAGATGTGTGCTTGTTGCAGGATGTTTTTAAGCAGGTTGTATTTCAGTTTTCATCAAGTTGCAGAGGAAACTCTGCTGGATTTTCTGTAGAATCCATAGCTTAATTATGGGCTTTAGGGTGTGTTTAGGCATTGACGGAGGTTATTCAATGGAGAATAATCTGGTTCGTCACAGGTAGCACCACCAAGCTTTTAATCTCGCGTAAGCATGGATCAGGCTTGGCACGACATCCAGGTAAACCTTGATGTCTACTCAAAGGCTCAAGTCCTTCAAAAAACGCCTATGGCGTCTTAAGCAAGGCGGACGGCCAACCTGTGTGCACAGAGTTGGCCTAAAAACATAGCAACGGAAAAGTGGAAATTACAATAAAAGCAAAAGACATGTAATGTCAATAAAATAGCCGTTTTATTGATTATATTCACTCGTCAATACATTAGTTGCAAAAACTAGGACTATAAAAACTAAGGAGGAGCAGAGCTCCTGGAAGAAGGTGCTGGCGATCTGCTACTGACCCAAGGCTCCCCCACGAGGCACTCATGATGCTGAGTGGAATGGTTCTCTAGATTGAGGAATTTGACTAAAAAATTAGGATCAATTAACCGGGCAATACGCCGACTAATATTGATCCCCTCCCATAACCACGCCAACAGCATGTTCTCGACCTCATGGGGGCAAAAACGAGTGGCCAACTGATTCTCCAGAGTGGTCATCTATCCCACAAGCTGGTCGAGGCGCAGCGTAGTCTGGCAAGCCTCTTCTTTTAGATGGACATTCTCCTCCTCAAATCTATCATTCTCCTCAATCGGACCCGACACCATGGCATCTTTAAGGCTAGCATTCTCCTCTCTAAGCTGGGTGATCTCCGCCTCTAGGTTGGCCAGCACGGATCCTAGAGCAACCGTGTCCTCCTGGAGCTCAACCGTGCCAGAGACTTTTTCTTTCTGCAAAAATAATAAGTGTTAGCAGCAGTTAAACTAAGAGAAAAGACAAGATGCAAAAAAAATTACCTGCCAAATCCTACGCGCTAGAAGCACTAGCCGGACATAAGATCTTGGCTCAAACGGCGGAGGGCCAGAAATGGAACCCTCTCGACCAGAGCTAGCAGTGGCCTCTACCGCATACTCCTCCAACAGCTCCGCCATAGGATCATCCGTTCCTGACAGCACCCCAACGGCAAGCTCCACCGGCCCTTCCACAGCCTGTGCAGGCTCCTCAGTGATGGCCTCCTCCTGATCTCTACTCTAACCTCAACCACTGGTTGAGGTTCTCCAGCAATTGGCAATCTTGGCTCCCCATGAATCCCCTCAGGAGTAGGCTCGTCAGATGGCACAACGGCTAGCCCAACAGGAGGCTCAATAGGCGCCTCCCTGGGTTCCCCGGCAGGTATCTCCTCCAACAAATCAGCGGCACACTCAATAATGTGCTCTGCGAAAGGCTCCAACCGCATCAAGAGCTCTGACTATGGGAGGGCAAGAACAACGCAGCTAGCGGCAGGGTACAGTCTCTCCCAAAAAACTTCAATGACGGAACCTTTGCCACATACCCCAGAGTTGTCCCCCACTCCGGCAAGCTGGCCAATTAGCACATTCCCGGGATCGGTGGAGGAGGAAGAAGAAGGCCTTACTGCTGCCACCATCATTGTTGAACTTGTGGGAGAACCAACGCCGGTTGGCTCCCTAATTGCGAGAGCCCCGATCCTCCTCCTCTTGGAGGCCTTCATCACCTTCTGCTCTGGTGACGGAGACCCCCACTTGGCTTTCTTAGCCTCATCATAAGAGACCAAGTGGTCTCTCCGAAAATCTATGTGGTGTTTCTCTACCAACTTGAAGAGCCACTCCAGAGACTCCATCTCTGCCTCAGAGGGAGTCCCGAGGTAAACCTCAGGCACCTTGCCTCATTCCCTGTCCAATGGCCAAGATTCGTCCATGTAAACAAAAAAGAACCTATTCTTCTAGTTCTTCAAGGAGTCATAAATGGCAGTGCTGATCTGAAGACCACCACGTGGGGCCAAGTAGATCCACTCTGCTCCCTGGTTGAAATTGAACAGGACCCTCACCATCTCCACCGTCATCTTCTTCGAATGCTAAGGAAGGAAAATGTAGAACATGCACAGGTACCGCACAGCATTAGCGTGAAACTGTGCGATAGGGACTTTGAGGGTGGTTAGAATCTCTAGTAACTCGTCAGGAATGGGAAGGTGTACCCCACTCCTCAAATGGGCCTTATAAATGGTAAAACAACCTTCAGGTGGTGAGCACGCCCTACCCTCGTTGCCGAGAACACTGGAAACGATTGCTTTAGGAACATTGTACTCTACGTACAACTCCTTCAGGTCAGTCACTGTAAGGGTCGAAATTATCTGTCTAACGGAATCCATGAATATAGAAGTAAGGAAGAAAATGGTGCAACACTTAGAAAAAATGCTCACTCGGGGAAGATGAAAGAAAGCATAGAAAATTCAAAAAGGACACAAATGGGCAACTTAAAGGCAGTATGAATGCCAGCCAAAGTAACCGTCTTGTAAACAAGTGTCATATTACTGCCACGTGGCACCTCCTCAACGGGCACTAAAGAATTAGATCCCCCGGTGCATTAATTATCGGAATCTTCAATTCACCATGTACAGACACGTGGCCACCTTTTCGTCTAAACAAAATGGCAAATGATGGCACGTCACTCCACTCTTACAAGTTCTCTATGCCTTGTCCTTAATGGTCACTAAATCGGGTCAACGAATCCGGTCAATGTTTCCTGTAACAATTCTCTGGATTCTGGCCAAGACAGTCAACAATTCCTATCAATGAATCTTCACAGATGCCAAGTCACGTGATCCACCATGGACATGCTGGAAGTCTGAATTCAGACCACCAGCATGGGGGGCTACTGATGGGTATGCTTATAGTGGGCAGGCCTAGAAAGGAGGAATGGTCCAAATCCACAAGGGCCCACATATAAGCTTAGACGGTCAATACAAACCGTTGATCGGATGAAAGACAAAGAAAGCCGGCGTAAGGACGGGCAACTGGCGCAAATGACGGTCAATATTTCTATTGACCGGCAACACTACAATGGGCCAGCCCACAAACAAGCCTTATGTAGGCCAGGCCTAGTTTGACCAGCATTCTCGTATGTGGCCAGTAACGATTTTCTTCCCTGATTACACGCTCCCCCAAAAGGCAACTTCCACGATAACGGTTACCAGTAGATTCAGCACTGACCCCATAAGGAAAGCCCCGAATTCTCTCCCCTGTCTACTATAAATCCTAGCCGTTGCAAAACACAAAAGGAAAGCCCGCTCGAGCGCATTTTCCAGAACCTTCCAGAATGCTCCCACGCCCGCTGGCCGCTCGAGCTAAGCTCGAGCGGAAAAACCAGTAGCTCCCCCGCCTGCCGCGTGCCTGTGTGCGCTCGAGCGCCGGCCAGCAGTAAGGTCGCGCTCACTGCTCGCTCGCTGGGCCCTCGAGCGGCCCGACGAGTATAAAACGCGGCCTGCCTCACGTTTTCCCTCATTTCCAGAGCGTTCTGGAGAAGAAGAGAGAAAGTGAGAGAGAGGAGAAGCCATGCGAAGGAGAAGAGGAGAAAATGGAGGCCTTCGGATCCAATTCTGAGCTCGAGCTAGTTGGAGAAAATGTAGAGCACGTCGAGGTAAGTATTCTCGTACTCACTATTCGCTCTCTTTTAATTTTTATTCATTTTTTATCGGGTATTATCGGCTCGATACCCACCCAAAGAATGAAAAATACATTACCCATGTTTAGTGACAATATGTAGTTTATTGTCCGTATCATCATCGATTCGCCCGGATGGGATCCACCAAACCCTAACCCCCACGCCAAATTCGGGTTCACTGTTTTCCCCTTCAAATTATGTTAATTTGACCTCAAAATATGAATCCCCACGTCCCAAAAATGTATACATTATGACGGGGCGTCCAATTTCACAAAAATCGACCCATTCATGACGTCCGAAACCTCTAAATGCCTCCTGACACTGTTCACCCGGGGTGAACAAATAAATTTGCATGCTTTTCTCTTTGTATTATCTTAATTTTATCTCAAAATATGAATCACCATGTCCCAAATATGTATACATATCGACCGGGCATCCGATTTCACAAGAATTGACCCGTTTGCGGCGTCTGGAAGCATTAAACGATCCCTGTTACTGTTCATACGAAATAAATGGAAAATGTGCATATTTTACCCTCATTCCATTGGTATGAAAGCTATGACTAACGTGCATTTGAAATTGTAAGATTCAGAAATTGGCTCCGAAGGACCCCAATGTGATTGGCACATCGATGGTAAGGAATCCCAATCCCTTTCATGAATTTTGATAATCATGCATATGAATTGAATTGTGAAAAATGCCAAGTTCCAAAGAAAGGTAAAAACCGAACGAGCAAACGGAGGGAAGTCCACAATGTGATATGTGAATGATGGAACCTCCCAAATGGCGGGAGTTATGACAAATGAAATACGGTAGACTTTCCCTCAAATGGAAATGGAAATAGAAATGGAATCATGAAACTAGGACCATGGACTTATGTTTGGGTAGTATTCTCTGGTTTGACACGTCCATCTCGGTGGAAACCCGAAGAATACTTTGGCCGCGTATTCTGGTCGCTTGTGTGAGCGGGTGATGTCTGTGTCACGCCTTAGGATACTACTGTGGAAGAACGTGGAACTGCCCTGGTACCCCAGGGAAATGGGGCGATTATCGCGCCCGTCTACAGGCATGATATGTAGATGACCCCCCGACTGGGTCTAAGAATAAGCCCTCACGGCCTTAGATTATGTGGAAAATCATGATCATTTCCTCGTTCTCTCGCATCATTGCTAGTACGACCTACTGGCCCTAGTCCGCAAAGATTAATGAAAATAATAAAAGTGTATAAAAACATATCTAATGTCAATATGCAACCCATGCGATCCCAAAGGTCCCCTTCCTCTCATGCTCCCTTTTTAATTGAAGTTATATGGTTTCCCCCATCCCACCATCATTTCTATTGTTTATCTGTCCTCTGATAGTGGTGTACGTTTACATTTGCTGGGCTTTTTAGCTCACGCTTGTTGTCTCTCTTTTCAGATGAGAATGACGAGGTGCTCGACGAGACTGGGTAAGCTGTAGGAGCGAGATAGGCAACCTGATTTCCTGTGCGAAGCTTGAAGACTTAGTTTGATTACGTATGGAGCAGGGATTTGTATTGTATTTGGTGAATCCCATTTATATGTTATGTTATGTATGTGTATGTGGATGTGGATGAACAGTTTGGTTTCTTGTGTATTATGGTTTCATGCTTCCGCAAGTTACTTATTGTGGTTATTATTTGGGTTTCTTTTAGTTGGCATCCTTTTTAGGCCGACGTCGTACCTGAGTTATGACGTCGGTGCCACCGGAGGTGTTATGGTGGCTATGGGATCCTATAGTTTGTTGATAAATGTTGTGGATTATTGTACAGGATTATTTATAGGTGTTTGTATTTTGGCAAACGTCCAATTTACAAACGAAACTCTGCCCAATTTTTTGTAGAAATTTTATAATATTAATTTTGGGCATTAATGATGTGTTTATTGACGGAGGGTTATTTAAGGAAAATAACCCGGTCCGTCACATAGTATGCCCACGCTCTATATCTCTCTCCTGTCGCTTCGATCCCTAGAAACCTTGGGGCATGAATCATCGTTCCTCACGAGCGACAATAACCTTTCCTAGTGAGAGCCAAATCATAACCACGGACACTCTCTGTTTCTTACCCTCATAACACCCTTTCCTTTACCTTCTCAATTCTTGGAAGGCTGTTTACTGACTTGAATATTGGAGTATTTTCGGTGAAGTAACATCCCACCGACACCTGACCTCCTATTCATTTTAGTGGTATGCAAGGTCAAGATGTAATGTACCAAATTTTTGGGATCTCCTGTCATTGAAAATATAAGGACTAAATTCTTTTTTGTCAAGAGAATAGCAAAAAGGTGAAGAAAAATATGATCTGGTCAACGCCTGTTGACCCGAGAATGGGAAGGAAAAACGTAACCGGTTAACGCTAGTTAACTGGAAACGTGAAGGGAAAGCTCTTTTAGTCAACGCCAGTTGACCGAAAGAAAAGGAGGCCGAAAGTGCTGAGATGAGAGAAAGACATGAAAGCCAGCCAAGTTTCAATTAGAGCAAGTTTTCCTAAAACCTTAATCTCTAAAAAACAAGTAGAAACAGTGAATTTTGGAAATGTTTGGAGACTAAAGTTTCCGAAGACTTTTGGATGATCTCCGGAGACACTGAAATTTGCAGGGTGAACTTTCCAGAGACGTTGATCTCTGGAGACGTTATTATTAAAGGCTAAAAATCCGGAGACCTTAATATTCGAAGACGGTAAAGGGAGAGACTTCCAGAGACAATTAAAGAGTTTTCCGGAGACTATTTCCGGAGGCCATTGAGGAGTCTCCGGAGACGGTTTTTTGGAGAAGATCGATCAAGTCTTTCGGAGACGATTAATTAGTGCTTTCCGGAGACCATTAAGGAAGCTTCCGAAAACGGTGAACGCGAATTCCGAAGACGATTGTGTGAATTCAAGAAATGAGAATTGGAGACAATTCTTCCGGAGACCACGATTCCGGAGGCCTTGTTTTCAAAGACCATTGAGGAGCTTCCGGAGACTTTAGACAGAAGACCTTAGATAATAATTTCAGAGACAATTCCGAAGAGTACTAAGAGACGATTTTCGAAGAACATTTGAGAATGTTTTCGGAGACCTTAGACAATAACTTCCGGAGACAATTTTTAGAAGGAAATTAAAGAGTTTTCCGAAGACAACATTGGAGACGCTGAATGCGATTCCACAGGCAATATGTAATGGAAAAATGGGAAATCAAACCGGTCAACGCCAGTTGACCGGAAAACGTAAAAGGTCAAAATTTTCAGAGAGAATGAAAGTCTTCCAGAGACCTTTTCCGAAGACCATTTCCGTAGACCTTTTCCGGAGGCCATTCAGACGGCTTCCAAAGACGTTAAACGATAGAAGAAGGGGGAAATTGATCCGGTCAATGCTAGTTGACCGAAAAATGTGAAGAGAGGCCAAGGAAGAGTTGACCGCCCGACTGATTGGTAATGACTAATTAAGGTCTGGATGACCATGTCAGAGTAGGTAACCGACTTTTAATTACCCCCCAGAGTCGTAGACCTACCCTACCTACTACCGTCAGACCAAAAGTCCATAAATAAGAACTAGAGAGTGTAAGGAAAAAGGGTTAGGAAGATACTCTCGGTCAAGTTTCTTAGTAAAGGAACCCAAAATTCTAGGATGGGGTAAAGATATTCAGGCAAGTGTACTCACCCTTTTTAATTTCATGTTTATAATGCAAGTATACCCTAGTTTTGATGAATTTATGTTAAAGTTTTGTCGAGTTTCCACTTGAAGCATGCCATGAACTTTACTTTGATCATCTGAATTGAGGAAGAATTTCTGTTAACCATATGTTTAAAAGAAGCCCTGTTATTTCATGATGTCTGATTATTTTATGCACGAAGTATGATTATTTGCCGATTTACATTACCTTCGATATTTGAATGTTTTAAGAAGTCCATCTATTGCACGTTTAAAAAGATCACCAGCTTGTAATGAAGCGACCTCTAGCTTTATAATAAAAGACTTTTCGCTTTTTATAAATGACCTTCGATCTTTTGATAAAAAGATCTCTGGCTTTTTGATAAAAAGACCTCCTGCATTTTGATGAAAATGATCTCTGGCTTTAAGACATTATAAAAGGACTTCGGTTATTTAAAGTTAAAGATAAAATATATATGAACACGGAAAAATGTATGTAATCCGGACAGCAAGTGGAACTCTATGACTTTCGACTTTTGAACTATGATAGATGGCCATCGAACGATATGAACAAAGAACCGAGTTTCCATGAAGCTTCCTGTTAAAATTGGATGAACGATATTGGAGTAACACGCGATGACTGTCTCTGGGCCACGGTGGAAATTCTAGTGGCGTAAGGCTTATGGACTACGGCCCCGTATGCCGGGTAAAAGGCATTACCGCCCGCCTCGGGAGTATAATAGGAGGATACGGCTTTAGGTTATGGGGTAGCACACAGCCCTTCCTCGATGTTGTCTGCTCCCGTCCGGTCCCTAAAGATGATAAGAATTCCTCACGGTTTTGTGAATTTTCTGATGTTGAAAATAAGACACTAAGAATAAGAACAAAGATTTCCGAACTTAAGAAGAAATGATATGGTGACTTTTCGTATGCTAAGTTTATGTTATAAACCTCTACTTTGATCCGATGATATGTATGTTAATATTTTCTGCATGTGGGTACCTTGCTGGGCTTTATAACTCACCCTTACTGTTTTTCAGATGATGAAAAGCTTATGGAGGATGAAATTGAATAGAGTCATGTGGTGTAGCTGGCCGGCATAGCTGGCTGGAGCTGATCTGCGAAGGAGTGAAGGAACTGATGTATTTTCTTTTGATATTTTTGGAAGGACTTGTAAAATATTTCCGCTGTAAAAGAATTAATGGATGTTAGTATGTTTCCGTAATTACAATATGGAAAAATGAAGTTGACTTTTCCTAGTAGCATCTCATTTTATGTCAAGGTCTTCATGTCCGACCAACCTTAATGTTGACCGGTCAGGTATGAGGTTAAACTTTGATGGCCAACTCAAGGAGTTTGGCCTTAAGCAATCTTGTGTACGTGATGTAAAGTATATATAAAAGAAAAAAAATTTTATGTCCACCTAGTTAGTATTTATACCGCATATGTTGCAAAGGTTAGGCTTGATGGTGGCCGTATGTGGTGGAATACGTTCAGGGCCGTCACAACTGGTATCAGAGAAAACTGCGATGCTCTAGGTTTGATCTAAATCGATACGGAAACTTAGGATAGGATTAGTTAAGGATGAATGCGGTTAGCATGATTTATGCTTAGGACAGAGTACTATGTGTTAGCCGCCTTTGGCTAGTAGCCTGACCAAAATATTCTTTTCAGAAATCAAAGTCATTGCTGAGGAAATGTCTAATAGAGGAAAACGAGCCATCCGGACTAACAACCCTCCGGACCCGGAGACAAGGTACTTGAATCTACTAGACAGGATGGCTAATGTCATAGAAGCCTTGGCTCCACCAACTCTGGTGATCGCCGCAATTCCTATTCATCAGGAGACGTCGGTCTATGATCGCTTTACTATTGAGCGAATTCCTAAATTCTCCGGAGAACCCAACCCTTTGAAGGCGGACACCTGGATCCAATGATTAAAGAAGGTGTTCGCAGTGATTAAGTGTCCTGCTAGAGATAAGGTCCTATGTGCCACCGATAAGCTGGTGGGTGAGGCCCACCACTGGTGAGAGATGCAGAAGAGAGTCTTTGAGATGCCAAAGATGAAAATTACTTGGGAATGTTCGAAGCAGCATTCTTGGAGAAATACTTTCCTACTAACCTTCACGCACAGAAGGAAGATGAATTCCTTCGCTTATGGCAAGGCACTCACATTGTGGCCAAGTATGATGCAAAATTTACGAAACTGTCCCGCTATGCTCCTTATACGGTAGAAGATTAGGAGAGAAAGGGTAGAAGGTTCTTTCAAAGATTAAGAGATGATATTAGGAGACATGTCTCAACCTTGAAGTTGGCTACGTATAGAGAGGTGTTAGAAAGGGTCGTTATTTATGAGAAGGAGCTAGAAATAGGGGAATTCTTCAGACGGAGGACTTTCAATTAGATTTCGAGAGCCAGTGCTAGTGGAGGACCTTCAAAGAAGGCAAAACCGTTAAGGTCCAGTAGGGAGCAGGACCAATATGTACAGACTTTTCGAGCATCCAACAATCCATGTGCTCATTACGGAAGGTCGCATGAAGGAAAGCCATGCTATAAGAAGTTGGGAGTCTGCTATAACTGTGGCCAGGGTATACACATGATCAAGGACTGCCCACTCACCAAACGAGCCCCAGAATTTAAGTCCCCCATTCCAGCCAAGGTGTTCGCTATTTCTGCAAAGGAGGCCGAAGCCTCTACTGAGGTAGTGGAAGGTACACTTTCTATCTGTGGCAATTTTAGTCATGTGCTCTTTGACTCAAGATCCACCCACTCGTTTGTCTCCCATGATTTTACAAAATGTCTTACAATACTCCCTCGAGTTCTTGGCTATCCATTGATGGTCGCCTCGCCCATAGGGTCATCAGTAATTTTAGATGTTATGTACCCGGAGTGTCCAGTCGAGTTGAATGGGTTCTTAATGCCTGTTAACCTAGTTTTATTAGAGACGAAGGACTTTAATGCAATCCTATGAATGGATTGGTTGGCAAGATATCATGCCAGTATCGATTGTTTTCGAAAAAGAGTGGAATTCGCTATCCCTGGAAATAGACCCTTCTATATTCAGAGAGTCCGGCGGAAGGAAGCATCCTGCTTTATTTCAGCTCTCCATGCCGGGCACTTGATTAGTAATGGGTGCCAAGCCTACCTAGCATTCGCTAGTGTGACTGAGGGTCAAGGAACTCGGGCCAAAGAGATTCCTGTGGTATGTGAGTTCAAAGACCTATTCTCTGATGAATTACCTGGGCTGCTACCTAAACGGGAGATAGATTTTGAAATAGAATTAGTGCCAGGATCAGCGCCAATATCTAAAGCACCATATAGGATGGCGCTAGCTGAACTTAAGGAGTTAAAACAGCAATTGCAGGAGTTATAAGATAAGGATTTTATCCGACCAAGTATGTCTCCATGGGGTGCACCGGTCCTGTTTGTAAGAAAGAAGGATAGAACCTTGAGATTGTGTGTGGATTATTGAGAGTTGAACAAAATTACCACTAAGAATAAATACCCCTTGCCGAGCATAGACGACCTCCTTGATTAGTTGCAGGGAGCTTGCGTATTCTCAAAAATCGACCTTAGATCCGGTTATTATCAACTTCGAATCAGAAAGGATGATGTAGCAAAGACTGTTTTCCGAACTAGATATAGGCACTATGAGTTTGTAGTGATGCCATTTGGATTAACTAATGCTCCAGCCGCATTTATGGACTTGATGAACCGAATTTTTCAGCCCTATTTGAATAAATTTGTGATAGTCTTTATTGATGACATCCTTATATATTCGAAGAGTCATGAGGATCATGAGGAACATTTAAGGATTACACTTCTGATTCTTAGGGAACACCGGCTATTTGCCAAATTAAATAAGTGCAAATTCTGGTTAGAGGAAGTGGGATTCCTTGGAGACATTATTTCCAAGGAGGGGATTTTTGTCGATCCTAAGAAGGTGGAGGCAGTGGTGAAATGGAACCGGCCAACTTCTATGACTGAGGTACGAAGCTTTTTAGGCATGGCAGGATACTACCGATGATTTGTGGAAAACTTCTCCCGAATTACCCTGCCACTTATCTAACTAACAAAGAAAGAGGTCAAGTTTGATTGGACTGATGATTGTAAAGGGAGCTTTCAGGTACTAAAAGACCAGCTAACTTCTGCACCAGTCCTGACCATTCTGGATGAATCAGGAGGACTAATTGTCTATTGTGATGCCTCAAAGTTTGGGTTAGGCTGTGTTTTAATGCAACACGGAAGGGTAGTTGCCTATGGATCGCGTCAATTAAAGGATCATGAAAGGAATTACCCAACTCACGATCTAGAATTGGTCATAGTAGTATTCGCACTAAAAATCTAGAGACATTACCTGTATGGTGAAAGATTCTTGGTCTATTTTGATCATAAAAGTTTAAAGTATTTATTCTCAGAAAAGAACTAAACATGCGGCAACAAATGTGTATTGAATTTCTGAAGGATTATGACTGTGAGATTTAGTGCAAGCCGGGTAAGGCCAATGTAGTCACCGATGCGCTAAGTCAACAACTGAGTGTCTTGGCAAGGATGCAGGTCAAGCAAATGGAGATATTGGACTGTCTAATGCACTATGACATCCAACGATATGTTCAAGGAAGAGAATGATTTTAGCATACCTTCAGGTCCAGCCAGAGGTAATAAATGAGGTTAAGGGAGAGCAGGTGAATGATTCCTTTCTTATGAATATCATGAGTAATCTGAACAAATATTCCCAAAGTGACTTTTATGTGAGGCCGGATAGAGCATTGAGGTTTAGGGATCAATTATGTGTGCCGGACGACAAGGAATTGAAAGAGAAAATTTTGAAAGAAACCCATCGACCACGGTATACAATCCATCCAGGAGTCAATAAAATGTACCAAGACTTAAAGAAAATATTCTGGTGGAGGAATATGAAGAGGGACATCACAGCTTATGTAGAGAAATGTCTTGTGTGCCAACAAGTAAAAGAGAAAAGGAGAAAGCCATCTAGGTTGCTACAACCGATGCCGCTTCCAGGTTGGAAATGGGAGGATATTGCCATGGACTTCATGACCGGTCTACCAAGGACACCAAGAAAACATGATGCTTTTTGGGTTATAGTTGACCGGCTGACAAAGTCAGCCCATTTCCTAGCAATCCGGACGACTTACTTCCCTGATAAACTGGCCGAGCTGTATGTGAGCGAAGTCGTCAGGCTTCATGATGTGCCTGCCTCTATTGTATCTGATAGGGACCCTCGCTTTGTTTTGAGATTTTGGAAAAGTTTGCATAAGGAATTGGGAACGGAGTTAAAATTCAGTACCGCTTATCATCCACAAACCGACGGCCAGTCAAAAAGGACAACTCAGATCCTTGAGGATATGTTAAGAGCCTCGGTCTTGGAAATGAAAGGGACTTGGGATAATTTCTTAGCCTTGGTAGAATTAGCATATAATAACAGTTATTAGGCCAGCATAAACATGGCTCCTTTTGAAGCATTGTATGGAAGGAGATATAGATCACCGATCCACAGGGAGGAGCCCGGATATAAAAGAATTTTGGGCCCAAAAATTGTTAAAGAGACGACGGAAAAGATAAAGCTAGTACATGAGAATTTAAGGGTTGCTCGGAGCAAACAAAAGAGCTATGCAAACCAGAGGAGATCTGCATTAAAGTTTGACGTAGGCGACTTTGTCTTCCTAAAAGTGTCACCATCTAAAGGGACATCTAGATTAAGGGTAAAAGGAAAGCTGAAGTCACGATTTATTGGCCCCTTCGAGATTTCAAAAAGGATTGGACATGTGGCCGACAGACTGGCACTACCACCAAGCTTGATGGAAGTACATGACGTGTTTCATGTAGTAATGCTTAGGAAATATGTCCATGATCCTGCACATGTGATTGAATTCGAGCCTTTGACAATTGACAAGGACTTATCCTACGTAGAGGAACCGATGCAGATTTTGGATCGAAAGGAACAAAGGCTACGTACAAAATCAATCTCCTTGATAAAGGTACTCTAGAAGAATCACTCGCCTGAAGAAGCAACTTGTGTGAGATCCAAAAAAAATTAATGTGTTGACCAACCTGCATACATAAAAAAATCTAGTCCGGCCTTGTAATCAAGCCCGGCTTCCTTTTGTGATTAAAGATTGGCCCTTCAGAATCACAAACGGCCCAAAAAGGTTGGCCAGCAGCGGAGTGGACTGAGCAGTTGGCCTAAAATGAACTTATGGTAACTAAAGACAAAAATAAACTTTATTGTTAGAATCCAACTAGGCGGCGACCAAATGAAGTAAGTAAACCAACGTAGTTACTCCACCTACCCTCCGAAGAGAAGTACGGGAGTAAGTAACTTATCCCACTTACTCCACCAAACCCCTCCTCTATATAAACCCTACACTGGTTGAGGCACAGGCAAGCAGAAGGAAGAAAGTGACGGGAAAAAAGCTTCAAGACAGTAAAAGTCTAGGCAATCAACTCTCAGGCAAGTTACTTCGGACGCTGCTCTTTAAGTTCTATTTTTAAATACTGCAAAGTGTACACTCCATGTTTTAAGTTCAGATTTAAGAATGTTTGCAAGTGTACCCCCGTTTTTAAATTCATGCTTTAAGAATATTATAAGTGTTTTTCCCCGTTTTTAACTACTGACTTTAAGAATGTTGCAAGTACACACTTTGTTTTTAGCCCCAGAGTGCTGTAAGTTACTCCGGATGATACCCTTTTAAAGTTCTGTTTTGCATACAGTCTTAGAAAGTTCATGGCTTAAGAACCGTCTTGCATGCAGTTTTGCATACAATTTTGCATACACTCCTTAAATTGAATACTGCCGAATGATATGCTGCATTTCCAATTTTGCATATTCGCCTGACTGATTTCATAATTAATCTCATGTTCTCTGTTTGATCACTTTCTATTCCCTGCTCAAACTGGAAGCATATAAAATCTGAACCAAAAATGAAGTCCGGCCCCTTAAGCTTGAAACAAGTCCCTCCTCTTGTGCAAAAATGAAGTCTGGCCCCTTAAACTTGAAACAAGTCCCTCCTCTTGGGCAAAAATGAAGTCTGGCTCCTTAAGCTTGAAACAAGTCCCTCCTCTTGTGCAAAACCAGTCCGGCTTCATGCATGTTAAACCCAATCCGGCTTCGTGCATGTAAAATGAAGTCCGCCCCTTTTTGCATGAATTAATGAAGTCCGCCCCCTTCTTGTATGAATTAATGAAGTCCGTCCGGCTTGTAAAAAAAATCCAAAAATCAACTCCAGCCCTTTGAAAAGAAGTCTGTCCGGCTTGTGAAAATCCAGTCCGCCTTTTTACATGAAAAATCAACTCTAGCCCTTTGAAAAGAAGTCCGTCCGACTTGTGCATATTAAAATCAGGTCCGGCCCTTAAAGCATGAAAACACAATAACTCCGGCTTTCAGTAAAAAGCACTCCGGATTTGTGCAACTTCGGCTTTTGAAAAGCACTCCGTCCCTTGAGTGAAAAGCACTCTGTTTGAAAAGCACTCCGACTGAAAGGCACTCCAACCGAAAAGCACTCCGTTCGAAAAGCACTCCGGCCTCTTTTAAAAAAAAGAGAGAGAGAACTCCGGGTTTTTGGACTATGGCTTTTTGAGAAAAAGAACTCCGGCTTTTGAACTCTGACTTTTTGAGAAAAAAAGAACTCCGGCTTTTTGTTGAAAAAGAACTCCGGCTTTTTATTGAAAAAGAACTCCTACTTTTTGAGAAAATAAACTCTGGCTTTTTGAGAAAACGAACTACGACTTTTTGTTGAAAAAGAACTCTGACTTTTTAAGAAAAAGAACTCCGGCATTTGAGCTCTGGCTTTTGTGTGAAGAAAATAAAGTCCGGCCTCCCTTCTCATGAGACCCAACCAAGATAAACTCTGAACCGGCCTTATGATAAGACGAATAAGTTCTGACTTTAACTTTGGGAGATAAGGTTCTCCGGCATGCCTTAAAACTTTATGGTAGAAATCAAGGATAACTCTCTCCATGGAGTTAATCATGGTCCGCCCTGTCCTCGAGGCGTTACGGTCAGGAGGAAAGCGAACTCTGTCCATGGAGCTATTTGTGGTCCTCCCCGTCCTCGGAGCATTACGGTTAGGAGGAAAGCATAAGTTTTTAGCCTACCTTCGGGTGGCACACCAATCCCACGAGACGGGATACTTCTGTTCAGTTATCGGTCTTGGATTGTGTGGATTGAACACAATCTATCCTCGATTAATGCCTCCTCCGTAAGCAAAAGAATAAGAGAAGACTGCTATGACGAAACCGACTCTGTTTTATGCTCTGACATTCTGTTCGACCTTCATCCGGCTAAGTATTGATTATAGTATGTTCTGTTCTGGTTTTTCATGCATTAATTACATTAGTTTTCTAATCCGCTATTGTTTATTATTATTTATGCATTCGCCTGACAGTACAAATGTTTATGAAAATCTGCATGTAGCTTGTTGAGCGCTGGCTCACTGTTTTTCTATTTTTTCTCCCTACAAATGAAACTTTAGAGTTTGTGCTGACGAGTTGGAGTGATTAGAGCTTGTTTGAAAAATCATTAAAGACTCGGAAGCTTATTTTGGGAGAATATCATTGTAATGACTTGATTATGATTCATAGACTTTCATGATTAGATATTTTGATTATGTACTCAGAAATGAATATTTTATAAAGAAGATGAATGCTTCCGCAGGATGTTAGACTAACTGTGAGGTTCCGAGTTAAGGAAATAATAATTAGAGGGCAATTAAGTTAATTTGGGTGTACCATGGTCAAAAGGTATGAGAGGAATCGGATGAACAGCTCAAAGAGCCAAAATTGGTAAATCGGGAATGAAAACTGTAAACCGAGTTATGTAACTTTGAAAATATGATTTTGGGTTTTAAAGCATGATAATCATGGCTTATTAAGGTTATATAATCAAGGACAAGGCTCTAGGATGTGAAAGATTGGGTTAGAATGGTCAAAACGGGTCCCGAATGGCGAAAACGCAGCGTAGGCTTGCCGCGGCTCAGACCAGCACCCTCCGTGCGCTCGAGCCCTCCTATCAGGTGGAAAAACCAGAAGCGAGGCCGCTTACTGCCGCTCGAGCAGAGCTCAAGCGGCGGACAGCCCGTGGTGCGGCCTCTCGCTGTCCGCTCGAGCCAAGCTCGAGCGGTGCGCGTAATATAAATACATGCCGTGCATCTTTCTCCCTCATTTTTCTGTCAGCCGAGGGTTTTTAGAGAGAGAGGGAGCTCAGTTTTAGAGAGAGAAGAAGGGAGATCGAGGCCCAGGAGTCTAGATCCGTCCGAGAGCCAGGTATAAAGGTGAAAACACGCGTCGAGGTAAGTGTTCTCATACCCACTTCTCGATCTCTTTTGATGTTTTATATGATTTCGTTGGGTATTTTGTATCGATACCCACCGTGAATGTTAGGATCTTGAAACCCATGCCTAGAGGTCCAAGAATATGTGGTTGTTTGTCCGAATCATGTCCGTTTCGCCCGGTTTTGGTTCACCGAAACCCTAACCCACGAAAATTTGGAAATTTCCCGTTTACCGTCCGTGTATCATGAAATTGATCTCAAAATATGAATCACCACATCCCTAATATGTATACCTATCAACCGGGTGTCCGATTTCACAAAAATAGACCCGTTCACGGCGTCCGAGACCTCTAAATACCTCCTGACACTGTTCACCCGAGGTGAACAAATAAATTTACATGCTCTCACCTTTGTATTATCTTAAATTGATCTCAAGATATGAATCACCATATCCTAATGATGCATGTATGTCGATCGGACGTCCGATTGGACACGAATCTACCCATTTGGGGCGTCCGAAAGTGTTAAACGATCCCTATTACTGTTCATACGAAGTAAATGGATAATTTGTATATTGTACCATCATTCCATTGTTATGAACGTTATGACGAATGTACATTTGAAATCGTAAGATTCAGAAA
>JAODPA010123194.1:0-17797 GCA_025585075.1 Nepenthes mirabilis
AAGAGGGGTAAGCGGGGTGCTCGGGTGAGGGTCTCGCAAGGGAAGAAGGAGGAGAGAGGGAGGACGGCTTCGCCGCCAGCAGCGGTGACCGCGGTAGGAGCGACGGCAACTTGTAGACATTGCGACAATAGTCGGAGGCATTGCAGCGGCCGCGCAAGGGAGAGAACCATGTGAAGGAGAAGAGGGGGTAATGAAGGCTTTTAGGCCCGATTTCAGTTTTGAGCTAGTTGGAAAAGTTGTAGATCGGGTCGAGGCAAGTGCACTCATACCCTCCTCTTTAGTTTTCTTATATTTTTGTCTTATTTTCTTTGCATATCCTCGTTCTGATACTCAGTTAAGTTTGTATTTTATAGTTCCTAGTATTTAAGCATACATATATGTAAATTCCATACCCAAATTTGTAGATTTAGTCGGTTTTTGGACACCTAAATCCTAACCCCGCGCTCGGGACCTTTTACCCACAAAGTTTTGGGGCTTTTGCTCAGTTTGGGTTTAGAATATGATTATCAATGACTTAGGCATGTTATTTTATCGATTGGGTATCCGAATTTGTGGTTTTATGTGAAATTTCATTCGAGAAGACCCGAACCAATGCTTGAACCCCATTTAATGGATTAAATTGGGTTTGATACATCAATTGACTTAGGATTATAATTACCCATACATTAAATTTGATAATTTGTCCGTTGGATATCCGAAATTTTGAGAATATCCGTGCACTGTTCATTCGAGTACTATTTATCCGAGGACTTTGAATGATATTTTGCATAATTTTTCCACATTTAATATTGAATGTAAACAATGATGAATTTGGCATCTAAATTCCAAGTTTTGAACCGATTGGTGCATTCGGGAACCCAAATGTGATCGCGGCTAATGTTCATCCAAGATAATGAGTATTCCTTACATGCTTTGCTTTATTTAATTGCCTTTCAAGTTATGTATATATGTTTATGCTTAATTGTGCATTCCGAATAACATTATCATTAAGAAATTGTTAAAAGAATCGTTATCCGAAATCTCTAAAGTTGAATTGAACTCACGGTGGTAAGAATTCCTACCTTTCTTAAGTCATACGATGATTTTGTATGAAAGTAAATCATGAGAAGATATAAATTCAAAAGAAAGATAAGAAATTTGTGCAAGTATTTGGATGGAGATTCCACAATTCGAATATATGATAAATTTATTCTCCCAGATGGAGATATTTGTATAAAAAATTTAGTGGATCTTTCCTCAAAAGAATAAGAATAAGGAATCATGAAGCTAGGATCATGAATTCATGTTATGAAGGGTAACATCCCCAGGCATGCCACTAGTATGACAGTGGAGACTCAAGGATTTGTCCTGATCGCTATTATAGCGGGTGATACTCTTGTAATACTTTCGGACGTTACAGTGGTAATCAAGGATAACTCCGTCGATAGAGTGATATGTGGTCCGCCTTCCTCGAGACATTACTATGGAGGACGAGAATAAGAATTTATGATTCATCCCGCCCAAGGGATGTAAATAAAGAAGAACCAAGAATAAGGCCTTAGATTATATAAAATGAATACAATCTATTCTCGATTATTCGTGCCCTTGGCTAGTAGGGTCTATTGGCTCGAGTCCGTAAAGATGAATAATTATGCATCAATTATAACCCAAAGAAAGAAGTAAATTGTATCCTAAAGCATATTTGATCAAGTTTATGTTCATATATCTCCTTCATGCTCATATATTCTTTTTCTACTTAACCTTGCTTATATTATTTACTACATCGTATATGATGCATTTGTTGAACTGTTAGCACACATTTACTTCTTATTTCTTCAAGATAAGAACCACGAGTTGAGGCCCTATTAGAAATAGAAAGGAGAGGGATTTGCTAAGGAGATTGGCTGGACTTTATAGACTTAGAGTTTTGTATATGGTTATTGTAGCGGAATGTAAATACTTGATTAAGATTATTATTATGTATTAAAATGTGTCATAGCATGTTATTTATTATTCTGAATCATTGTTATGCTTCCGCGGCTTATTTATCGACGTAAAATGCTTCCATAGGTAAATGTTAGGTCTGTATAATTTTCTAGATGGCATCTCTCATAGATCCAATATAGTTGTTGAGATACTATGTTAGTGCTATGGATGATATTACATTTGTTGATCCTATGTGTGTGTTATAGAGTAAAATTTGACGTCTGGTGGTTTATATGTATTGTATAGGATTATTTATACGGATTATATGTATGATTTTTGACCATTTTTGTAAAAAACTCTATCAGATATTCTATAAAAATTATATTATTAAATTATAGGTATTAGTTTTATATGATTATTGATGGAGGTTATTAGAGAAAAATAACCAATTTCATCACATGGCTAGTGCGCCTGTGTGTGGTGTGTGTGTGGGTGTGTGTGAACTTGACAGGGGCCACACTTGGATCCTGGCTGGCGCAAGGCGTGCGTCTAAGGAACGGCGCCCAAAAACAGGGTACACACACTAGTAGCGCGTTGCTATGGTAGCACGCGAGCCGCAAGGCTTGCGAGAGAGGTCGGGTCAGGCCACGGTTGGCAACACCCACCTATGGGTGTGCGGCACAGGTTCACAGCTAGGGGAGGCACCACTGGCGCCAGGATTCACCAGGAAGCAGGGTAGAAATTCATGCGCAAGATCCATGGCCTGGCATACCAAATCCACGTACAAACTGGTGGATTTGGAGCAAATCGATAAAAAATCAGAGAAATTTGCTGAAATGGGAGGGACCCATGAGGATACCCAACAAAATAAGCAAGGGAAGAGGGGCAACGCTGCCATGAACGGCGGATTGGAGCGCAAAGTACCAAAACGGAGAGGAATGAGAAATTACCTCAAGTGATACCCACAATTAAGAGGAAGGAAGGTGAATCTAGAGATGGGAGAGAGGAAGAGGAGGACGGAGAGAGTGGAAATCAACCGAGAGGAGAGAGCGCCGAAGCAAGGTTTGGTAATGCGCATGTTGCTCACTGGAAGATAAAGCGGGAGCCATCGGTGCTCGAGCACATGGAAGGCTGGTGCACGCAAGTTGTGCTCTCGGCCCTTTTTAAAAAAAAAAAAAGAAATTGAGGACTATCCAAGGGTTTATTCATCGGGAGGTGAACAAACACTGATGGCGTTCTCAAAAATTCAAAACGCACACTATCCAATGGTTTATTGAGGATGTCGGCCAGTTGAGTGTCGGTCAGAGTATGCTCAAGAAAGATGACTCAAGTTTTCACGAGCTCACGAAGGAAATGATACTGAATATCAATATGTTTGGTTCAGGAGTGCTGAACAGGATTTTTAAAAGTATTAATAGCACTAGTATTGTCACAGTAAATGGTCATTGTATCCTGGATAATACCGTAATCAAGAAACATTTGTTTCATCCACAGGAGTTGCATACAGCAGCTTTCCATGGCAATATATTCGTCTTCTACAGTAGAAAAGAGATGGAATTTTATTTCTTACTCATCTAAGCCACTAGGTTGAAACCGACATAGAAACATCCACCTGGGGTACTTTTTCAATCATCAACATTTCTAACCCAATCAACATCGGAATATCCAGCTAAGGCGAAATTAAAATCATTAGAAAAGAAAATCCCATAATCAGAGGTCCCATTAATGTAGCGAATGATACGCTTAACTACACTTAAATGGGACTCTTTTGGATCGGATTGATATTGGGCGTAAACATCGATACTAAATGCAACGTCGGGTGGGTTAGCGATTAAGTATAGAATACTGCCAATCATACATCTATAGATAGTTGGATCGATGCTCTTTCCTGTAAGATCACGATCCAATTTTGATAAAGTGCTCATGGTTGACCAGGTATGTTTGGAGTTGTCAAGATTAAAATGTTTTACAAGATCCTTAGAATATTTTGCTTGAAAAATAAAACTACTGTGAGAGAGTTGCCAAGTTTGTAAGCCAAGAAAATATGTAAGCTCTCTGACCATACTCATTTCGAATTTTGAGACCATGTAGTCAACAAAAGGATAAGCATAGGAGTCAACGGTAGCACCAAAGATAATGTCATCAATATAAACTTAGGCTACCATCATACCTTTTTCAGTGATTTTTACAAATAAGGTTTTATCAATACTTTCCTGAACAAATCCATGATTACTAAGGTATGAGGTAAGACGCTCGTACCAAGCTTTGGGAGCTTGCTTAAGTCCATATAGGGCATTTTTTAGCTTGTACACATGGTCTGAAAATGTAGAATTCATAAATCCCTTTGGTTGCTCTATATAAACTTCCTTTTAAATGAGACCATTTAGGAAGGCATTTTTTACATCCATTTGATATAATTTAAATCCTATGGTACAAGCAATAGACAGAAGGGTACGGATCGATTCGAGATGAGCCACTGGAGTAAAAGTCTCGTCATAATCAATGCCTTCCACCTATGAATATCCTTGAGCAGCAAGTCGAGCATTGTTACGGGTGATATTTTCATTTTCATCGGTCTTATTTTTGAAGATCAATTTGGTCCTGATGACATTTGTATGTGTAGGTTGGGAACCAAGGACCATCCGTCATTTCTCACAAATTGATTTAATTCTTCGTACATAGCATTTGTCTAGCACTCATCGGACAGGGCCTCTTCTACTTTTTTGGGTTTGATGTGAGAAACATAATAGTAATTGGCAAGCAGGTTTAGAACACAGTGGCACAGCTTCATACCTTTACTCAAATCGCCTAATATGAGGCCTTTTGGATAATTTAATTTTATCCTGGCAGAATGTTCCTTTACAGGAATGTCATTAGAAGTCGCTTGTAAAATATCAGGAAATGTTGAGTTAGGTGAATATTCAACTTGATCATCCTCTTTATCAGAACAATCACAGGCTTTAGATTGCTCATTAGGGATATCATTCACAACAACATTAATTGATTCCATAACGGTTTGAGTGTAAAAATTGTAGACATGATAGGAACGACTAGTTAGGAAATATCCCAAGAATATCCCATCATCACTTTTAGAATCAAACTTGCCTAAGTTTTTTCTATCCCGTAAAATAAAGTATTGACTACCGAAGATATGAAAATATTTAACGTTAGGTTTCTTTGCGCTCCAAAGTTCATATGGAGTTGTTTTTGTACCGGGTGGTCTTAAGTAGACCCGGTTGATTATGTGACACGTCATGCTCACGGCTTCACCCCAAAAGTGAATGGCAACATTCTTACATTACATCATAATTCAATCTATTTCTTGAATAACCCCATTTTTTTGGTTCAACAATACCATTTTGTTGAGAGGTGAAGGGGGATGAGACTTCATGGTGAATTCTTTCTTCATTACAAAAATTTTCAAATTTTAAATTTTCAAATTTCTTTCCATGGTCACTATGGATTCTTACAATAGAAATTCCTTTTTCATTAGTGAGTTTTTTGCACAAAAGTTTTACATGATCAAATGTATCAGACTTTCTCGAATAAGGTCTATCCAAGCAAATCTAGGGTAATCATCAACAATTACTAAAATATACTTTTTGCCCCCTAAACGTTCAGTTCTAGAATGTCCCATAAGATCCAAATAAATTAGTTTAAGGGGACGCGATGTGTGAATGTCATTAAGAGATGAGTTACTCGTTCTAATTTATTTTCCTAGTTGACAAGGACCACACACATGATATTTGACATTTGAAAATTTAGGAAGTCCTTCAACACAACTTTTCTTCAAAATTTTAGACTGGATTTTAAAAATTAAGTGGACAAGACGTTGATTCTACAATTTTGTAGAATCAATTTTAGTAGGGTTGTATCTTAGAATGTGGTTTGGCTCGATACCATAAAGATTGTCAAGAGTCCTTTTGCCCTCTTAAGACAATCAAGCAATTTGTGTCGTAGATGCAGTATTTATCCCGAAAAAATCAGACTTCAAAGTTTTCATCACAGAATTGGCTAATGCTTAAGAGGTTGAATTTTAACCCCGAGACATCCAAGACATCACAGGATTTTGAGAGTCTAGAAATACATATAAGACCTCGTCCAAGAATGGGAGCTCTAGCGCCATCACCAAAGACAACCGTCCCATCAGGATGGTCCGACATCGAGGAGAACATGGTTTTATTTTCACACATGTGCCTAGAGTACTCACTATCCAAATACTACAGAGATTGATTTTAGGCTTTCAATATTGAGCAACATTACTTGAATAAGTTTTAGAAGAGTTTTTCAGCTTACTTTTCTTAACTCATATTTTTCTCCTCGAATTTACTCTCTGATTTAACCTTTTTACTTGTTCATTCAGTTGTTGAATATGATTAACAAGTTTGTTCATTTTCATTTCATGTCTTTGGTTATACAGAAGATTCATGGTTTAGCAGTAAGGATGAATGTGACCAATTTTCCTACATGCATGACAAGTAAATACAAACTTAGGCACGGAAGGAGAATTCCTAGATCTCTGGCTAAAATTGGTATTCGTTTTAATTGACTGGCAAGTAGGCACAAACTTAGTGGGTTTGTTCATGACCTTTTGGCTATATGGATTAATCAAAGAATTTGAGCCAAATCTTTTCTCTACACGTTGAGGCACAAATTTAGAGATTTTAGATGTGTTAATATTTTTATATGAAATTTTTGTGGAAGGAATAAAGATAGTCTCAGGTTGCGGGCCGTGTTTGGAAATTTTCTCAACATTCCCCAAACCCTTTTTATTTCCAACAGCTTTCCCAAGCCCTAACATGTGATCAAGTTTTAGGGTTTCAATTAAAAATTTTTTCATATAATTCTTTGTGTTTTCAAGCTTCACTTCTAGGGATTTAATTTTAGTGATTAAGAAGCTGTTTTTCATTTTCAAATCATGATAAGCAATAGCGACACTCTTCAATTTGGTCATAACTTTTGCCTTTTCTTTTTTCAATTCGATGAGTTTACTGATTAACGTTTTGTTTGTTTTCTTTACTTTTAACCACTCTCTAAATAGTTTATCATATACTTCTTAAAACCCATCAAGTTCGTCATTAGATTCTTCATGGGAAGAGTCTAATTGTTCAGGCGGCACACTAGTGGCTTCATTACCACTAATAATAGATATCTTAAATACCATATAATTTACTTCATCATCTTCGAAGGATTTTTCATCATGATTTTCATCATCTTTATTGTCCAATAAAGACACATTTAATACTTTTTCTTTCTGACGCTTAAAATTAGGACACTCAGTCCAGATATGACCAAAGTCGTGGTATTCATGGCATTGGATACCTTATGGTTTCTTGTTTTTAGAGTCTCTATTTTTCCTTTTTTCTTTCTTAGTTGAGACATGAGATAGATCATTTCTTTTAGAGGTTCATTTGCTATTCTTATTTTTAAAAAAAATTTTAAAATATTTTAAAAAACATAGTAAATTCATTATCACTACATGACTCTTCATCTGAGTGACGATCTCTCTCTTCATTTACAGTTTTTAGGGCAATTGATTTATTTCTTTTCGATTGAGGAAGAGTATACTCATACATTTGAAGAGACCCAACAAGTTCTTCTATTTTTAATTTATCTAGATCTTTATTTTCCTCAATAGTAGTGACTTTTTATAATATCCTAATTTTCAAACATCGTAATTAAGGTTATATAATCAAGATTTCGTTTAATTAATGGAAAAATATTAAGTTATGAAGAAGTCATCTCAATTGCCAATAGGTTATTACCTGCTAAGCGTAAAGGTTGACTAGTAGAAAAATTATTGACCGGAATTGGCTTCATTGACCAGAACTAGCTTCGTTGACTGGCTGATCAGATTTTGTTTGGTTTGCAGAACTTGCCTTGAATGACAAAATGACCGGAATGCACAATTTTTTTGAAATGGTGTAAAATGGGTGAAATAGTACAAACGGGCAGAATGGCACAATTTTTCTAGTTTGAGCAAAATACAGGTATCGTGCATTTTGCCGATTTGGAGCAATTCGCCTGGTATGGTACAAAATGCTAGTATGGTGCATTTTGGGCGGTTAGGTGAATTTCCCTGAATGAAGCAAATGGACGGAATAAATCAAAGTGACTGGTATGCATGAAATTACCGGTATGGAAAAAGTGACTCGTACACGTTTTAAGGGAAAATTGGTGATAAAATGTTGACCGAAAAAATAAAGCATCGATTGGCATTTTGGGTAAAATCGGCAATTTAGGTGTTGACTGAAAATTCCTGCATTGAATGGCATTTTGTGTGATCAACTGAAAAATTAGGAAGCCACGGTCTGTTAATGGACAGAGTTGGTAAGTTTATCAGACCAAAAACTTTGAGTAGACAATCATCAGAATCAGTGTAAGCCCATACCCTGCTCTCACCCACTTTGTTGACCCTCTGACAAGTAAAATTTAGAAGGAAAAGAAGTACCGAGTAGGTGACTTGCTCTTACCTACTTGCACCTACTCACTGTCTATAAATACGAAAGTAAGGGGTTAGGGAAAGACACTAGAAAATCTAAAGGAAGCAGCGAAGGAGAAGGAGGAGAAGAATCCCAGGCTAAGTTGAGTAAGAGAGTTTAAAAAGTAGGCAAGTGTACTCCATGTTTTGTTCATAGCTATTTTCTCGTCTAGAAGTCGATCTCATTCAATTGATCTCCTTTGTCATGTTTCTATAAGATGCATATCATGATAATTATGTGGGGTGTTTATGAAGGATTTCCATGAATGCTGCATGTGTTATGTTTTATACGTGAAACTTTATTCCACGACTCATGCTTAAAAATTGTGCACAGAAAGGTTAATTTGCATGTTTAAATTACTGTCAATGACTTCGGGCTGCATATTTAAGATCTCACCCAGTTTCATATTGTTCGCCATAAGACTGCATGCTTTTAAACACTTCGGACATTTGAAAAACGGTTTTGATGACCGAGTAGCTGCAGGCCTAAAATGTAGCCAATTTTGATGGTCGAGTAGCTACAAACCTTAAATGTGGCAAGTTTTGATACTTGACTGCTGAGTAATTGCATGCCTCAAATGTAGCCAATTTGGATGGTCGAGTAGCTGCAGACCTTAGATGCAGCTAGTTTTGATACTTGATGGTCAAATAGTTGCATGCCTAAAATGTAGTCAATTTGGATGGTCGAGTAGCTGCAGACCTTAAATATAGCCAAGTTTTTAAAACTGCATCTGATTTTTGGAAAAAAAATCGATTCTCGTAAAAATGTCCCTGTTCCATGCTTTATGCCTCTGCACAATGCTCTCATTTTAAGTTCTTTTAAATTTGTTAATAGTTATATTAATGCATGCTTTCGTCTAATTGTATCTTGCTAAGCTATTGCTCACTCCTTACTGTTTTTCTCCCATCAGATGATTAGAAATTTATGCCCGACAAGAAAGAGTAAAGTCGGATGGTCTAGCTAGGCTGGAGGGTCAACGGAATTTCTATAAGCTGAGGACATCCAAATCTTGATGTACTTTTAGATATTTTGGAAAAAATTTTGTATATTGACCCTGTGGTGTAAATGAATGAATATATTTAGATGCTTCCATAAAATTTTATATTTTAAAGTAAATTTCAGAATTCTAGTGGCATCTCGTGCATCCTTGGTCGACCTACCTAGTGCCCCAAATGGCCAAGTTTGACTGACCAAGTTAAGGACGACTTGTTGACCAATCGTTTGAGTTCCTGTGCTCACCAACAAAAAAATAAAATAAAAATTTTAAGTCCACCCATTTATATCTTTTGTACAGAATTTATTTATTTAAGGTTTGTGTGCAATCATTGATGGAAGGTCATTAGAAGGATAATGGCCAATTCTATCACAACTGGTATCAGAGAAAAGAGATGCCCTATATTTGATCTAAATTTATACAAAATCTTAGGATATAATAAGATTGATCTAATAAATAGATAAAGGTATAAGACAATTAAGTTGGACTGGTTAAACCTTAGGCTAGCACTAAGAATGACCAAGACATTGTGTTTAGAAAGTATCGTGTCCTAGTTACCGAGTAGGCCAAGGTGTAGAGTGTATGAAGCTTGAGGAGGGGTTTAATCTTTGAATGCCAAAAAAAGGGAAATAAGATTGTTGACCCCTCCCTTTAATTTGAATATACTGGATTAACTGATGCTATTATGTTTTGGTGATAGGATAATAGGATGGCCAGTAGGGAAAGATGGGCTGCTCGTAATTTTCAAGACAGGGAGGCTGAGTATTTAAATATATTAGGAAGAATGGCAAATGTTATGGAAGCCATGGGGGCAACATAGTCTGGCTCCAGCCCCCGCTGGCCAAGGGACATTGGTGTATGACCACTTTACTAACGACCGAGTACCTGAGTTTTTGGGAGAACCAGATTCAGTAAAAGTGGATACTTGGATTCAGAGGTTTAAAAAGGTATTTGCGGTTATTAAATATCCAGCTGAGGATGGAGTCTTGTTTGCGGCTCATAAATTGGAAGGAGAAACCTATTACTGGTGGGAAATGCAGAAAAGGGTCTTTGAGGTACTGGAGAATGAGATCACTTGGCCAATGTTTGAGACGGCCTTATGGAGAAATATTTTCCTGATAGTCTACGGAGATAGAAGGAGGATGAATTTTTATGGCTAAGATGGGGCAATCGTACAGTAACTGAGTATGACACCAAGTTTACGGTGTTATCTCGATATGCTCCATATATGATAGAGGAGGAGAGTAGGAGGGCAAGAAGATTTTCTCAGGGTTTAAGGGATAATATTAGGAAGCATCTGTCAACATTAAAGCTGTCGACTTATGGGGAGGTTTTGGACAGGAAAATTATTTATGAGGAGCTTAAAAGAGGAGATTTTTAAGAGGAAGATGTCTAGCCGGAGGGGCCCAGGAGGTAGCTCTAGCGTGGGACCTAAGAGGCCCCCGAAAAAGGCAAAGCCGCCAGAATCCAAAGAGTCTGGCCAAGTAGCACCTACTTCTAGAACATCAATCATCTCGTGTCCTTATTGCGGGAAGTTGCATGAGAGCAGGCCTTGTTCTAAGAAGTTGGGACTTTGTTACAATTGTAGACAGCCGGTGCACAGGATAAGAAGCTGCCCTCAGTTGAAGTGGGCCTCAATGCTTCAACAAACTGTCCCAGCCAAGGCATTTGCAGTATCTGTAAGGGAGGCCAACGTCTCAACCGAGGAGGTAGAAGGTAAGATTCTCGAATCTTGACATTTCTGAATACATGGTATTTTGGGATTCCAAATCTGTATACTAGTATTTCCTGAGTATATTCATTTGTTCAAAGATCATGGATTTTATATTAATTGCATCAAGGTTTGTGATATTTTTTTTGGGTCTATAGTATCTGTATAACCTAAGTGTCAAAAATGAACCAAGGGATGGGATTTGCATGATAAGGGTTAAATCAGAGTAACGCAGCGGTAGTACGAGAAGCCACGAATATCATAATAAGATTAAGGATCTAAGTAAACGATAATTTTGAGGTTCGTCAAATTTCGAGAATGAAATTTCTATAAGTGGAAGAGAATTGTAATATCCCAATTTTTAAACATCGTAATTAAGGTCATATAATCAAGATTTTATTTAACTAATAGAAGAAATATTAAGTTATGAAGAAGTCATCTCAATTGCCAACAGGTTATTACCTGCTAAGCGTAAATGTTGACCAGCAGAAAAATCATTTATCGGAATTGGCTTCGTTGACCGGAAATTGCTTCATTGACTGGAACTGGCTTCATTGACTAGAATTGGCTTCGTTGATCGGCTAATCGGATTTTGCCTGGTTTGCAGAATTTGCCTTGAATGGAAAAATGACCGGAATGCACAATTTTTCTGGAATAGTGCAAAACGGGTGGAATGGTGCAAACGGGTGGAATGGCACAATTTCCCCGGTTTGAGCAAAATGCCGATATGGTGCATCTTGTCAGTTTCAAGCAATTCGCCCAGTACAGTGCAAAATGCCGGTATGGTGCATTTTGGGTGGTTAGATAAATTTTCCAAAATGAAGCAAATGAACAGAATAAAACAAAGTGACCGGTACACGTTTTAAGGAAAAATTGGGTAATAAAATGTTGACCGAAAAAATAAAGCATTGACCGGCATTTTGTGTGACCAACCGAAAAATTAGGAACCCCATGGCCTGTTAATGGACAGAGTTGGTAAGTCTATCAGACTAAATACTGTGAGTAGACGATTGTCAGAATCAGTGTAAGTCCATACTCTACTCTCACCCACTCTGTTGACCCTTTGACAAGTAAAATTTAGCCAATTAAGATGGTCGAGTAGTTACAGGCTTTAAATATAGCCAGGTTTTTGAAACTGCATTTGATTTTTTAAAAAAAAAATCGGTTCTCGTAAAAATGTCCTTGTTCCATGCTTTATGCCTCTACACAATGCTCTCATTTCTAGTTCTTTTAAATTCGTTAATTGTTATATTAATGCATGCTTTCGTCTAACTGTACTTTGCTGAATTATTACTCACTCCTTACTGTGGTGTAAATGAAGGAATATATTTAGATGCTTCCGTGAAATTTTATATTTTAAAGTAAATTTTGGATTTCTAGTGGCATCTCGTGCATCCTGGCAGACTTACCTAGTGCCCCGAACGGCCAAGTTTGACTGACCAAGTTGAGGCCGACTTGTTGACCGGTCATTTGAGATCCTGTGCTCACCAACAAAAAAATAAAATAAAAATTTTAAGTCCACCCATTTATGTCTTTTGTACATAATTTGTTTATTTAAGGTTTGTGTGCGATCACTAATGGCAAGTCATTAGGAGGATAATATCCCATTCTGTCACACTTTTGGTCTAAAATGTTCAGACAAAGATCATCAAACTTTTTGGACAATTCTATTCTAAGGAATATGTTCTCCTAAATTGAATGTAGAGTTCACAATGTCATTCAATTTTATATAAAATTTATCAAATATCTCAACATCTTTCATTCGAATTTCTTCAAACTTAGTGGTGAGTATTGACAATTTTAAATTTTTAACCAATTTAGTTCCTTTGTGGATAATCTCAAGGATATCCAAAACTTCTATTGATGTCTCACACATGGAAATACATTTAAATTCTTTAGGAGATACGGACATATAGATCGTATATAACCCCTTACTATTCCAATTATATGCATCAAATTCTTCCTCAGTCCACAAAGATAAAACTTTTGGTTTGTCACCCATGGTGCTTCTGGGTGGAGTCCACCTGATTTGAGTACTAACCCAAACACGCTCATTTAAAGATTTAAGAAATACTCTCATATATACTTTTCAATATTGTAATTGCTCCCATCAAAGTAGGGAAGAACGGACAGCGACTGATTGGTATGCATCTAGATCGAGGTCGCGAATCGGGGTGAGTCTCTGATACCAATTTAAGAAAACTTTTCAACCCGAATTACACAAAAGTTTTGACCCCTTAATAAATTACGAAAATAATACGAAAATAAATATTCAATACACGTAAAGAATATATAAATTTAGATGAATCAAACAACAAGTATAAAGTATGAAGTAATAAATAATAATATAAAGACGTAATTTTTAGTAACAAAAGGAAACCTCAATAACTACGACTATTGAGTAAAACCCTACGAGTTTCAACAGTCAAGGAAGATATGCACTATAAAAATCAACTTACAGATCAATTGGTAACGATGCACTAACTTAACCGATTTACTCCTATTACATGATCTCTACTAATGAACTCCTTGGATTTGCCCACGGTAACGAAATCAGACGCCTTTCGATCTTCACATCAATCTTTCCTCACGAACCGCTTAAAGAACCAATCACCACTGAAACCCCTTCACAATGTCACCAATGAAAGAAGATGGGAAGGTAGAGTTGTAATGGTAAAGTGAATGTGGTGAGAAAACCGTAATATAAGAACACAATAATATAATTGAGGTTTTCTCAACTTGAGTAAGATTAAAGTAGTAGAATATTATTTTCTCTTAAAGGGGGTGCTCCAAAATGTATAAGCAAGAAGTAGGGCAACAAAAAAAAGGAAGAATTATGTAGAGAAGCTCGAAAAAAATGTTTAAAAAAATGACCGCTGTCGCATGGGTGCTTGGGCGAGAAAGAGGCAAGCTTTGGGCGTAGGGCTACTGGTCTTCAGGCTCGAGCGCACGGCGAGCTCATGGCAAGCGTAAGGCTATTGCAATTTGGGCTTGAGCAAAAGGTGAGCGCACGGCAGGCATGATGCTACTAGAAACTAGGCTCGAGTGTAGATCAAGTGAATAGCAAGTGTAGGACACTAGGAACGGGCAGCCACAGAAATAAGTTGATGTAGCACTTCAATGAACATAACCCAATATCGACACACGGTCAAATATGGTTACGGAATATACCAATATAAAAATGGTCCTAACACAAAAGAATGGCTAAGGTGTAGCTTCAATATTCCTTTTTGATAGGTCAAATGATAGTCCAGATAAAGTCTATCAAGACTCAATTAATAATCATTTAACTTATTAAACCTCATGGATGTTATCAACGTATAAGTTTCAATGCAAGCCCTAGCTAGCAATCAACTTAATCGTCTTATAGTTGCCTAACTAGTAACGATAATCAAAAGATTTAGCGAGCAAGCATACCAACTATCTAATGGTAAAAAAACTTGTATGCTTATGTTTGAGGGCTAAATTTTCCAAATAAAGTTGGTTAATGAGCAATAGATAATCGAGGATAAAATTCTAAATATATATATTGAAAGATAAATTATATCATCCTTATTCACAAGTACAACAGGGGGTTATGAAATTCAAGAATAAAAAACTACTCAACAATCCTATGGTTGATGGTCGAAAAAGGCCTCAAAGCTAAAGTGCTCCCTTGTTCCTCAAAATTTAGGATATTAGAAGGTGCAAAAGCATTAGAATTCCTAACAACCAAGCATCCAATAAGAAAGTCAAGGGCTACCAAGGATATGATCCTCTTGTAAAGATTGATTCCATCTTTGAATTAGGAATCAAGTAGAGATCTAATTTCTTTAGGTCAAATACTTCTTAATAGCTCCTAAAGCCTTAAGTATTAAGCTCTTAGTCTATCCACTACCCTGGCAACCATCCCTATGTGTCCTTCAGCATTAAGAGCTCCATCTTTGAATGAGCTAGCACAATCCCTAACAATGAAAACTTGGTCTGCATAATCGGGGAACCTGCTCATCCATTTGGCCAACTCTTTTTCAAGACAAGCAATTTGATACTAAATGAACAACACCCTAGCTTCTACAACCAAAACCCTAAACTCTAAACCTCGGGTTATAGAAGGATCATTGTAAGACCTAGACTAGTGACCAATTTTAATATCTTGACTGAAGAACCTATCTCTGATTTGACGCACTAGGCTTGTAGATTGTAAAAGAAAGAAGCTATGAGTCAGATATTTGAAGACAAAAGAATAGTTTAAAATTAAAGGTTTACAGGATACCTCTTAGGCAGGACAACCTCCTTTAAGTGCAAAACTTAATGGTAATATAGTTGAGTTCGGATATAAGTAGATGGCTATCTCAAACAAAGAAATGGTACAGGTCTATGATGTGGGAAAATTTCAAAACCTAAGGCTTCTTACTAAACCTCAAAACCCATAGAAGTTAGAGAGGATAGCAACAAATAAATATCATATTCTAACAATATCCACATTATTTTTTGGTCCAGAAGAAGCGGCAAGAGATGCAGAAGAACAAGCTAATGGCTTGAAAAATATAGGAGAGTAAAAAATAACAAGAATCTCATACTCCGTAATAATAGGAGCATCAATTGGCTTATTCTCATGTGAGGAATAATGTAGAGAATATGCTCCTCCCTTAAAGAAATAATGGGAATCCTTTCTACAAAATTCAAGGTAGGCATCTCCTCCAAAGAACTGGTGAAAGAATGGACAATGGTTGTAGTTGCAAAATGAGCAGATTCTTCGGCTTCCATCTTAGTTGGCTTTGCCCAAGCCTCCTCAACAACTTTTGAAACCTTATCATTGTTTGAATAGGAGACTAATGACTGTACATTAGGTTGATCAAATACAACCCTCGGTGGAGAATCTATGAAGATGCCACCTTTCCTCCTTTTAAAAGGATGGGGAGGCATATTCATAACAACTTCTTCCCCAAGTAGGATATACCAGCTAACCACATCCAGAGTAATTTGGGTTAGAAAATTGCCAATTCTGCACAACGCAGCTGCATTCTCTTCTATCAAATCAGCTTATGATCTAGTCATTGCAAGCTCATTCTCAAAAACCAGACCAGAAATTGTAATATCGATTTCACCCTATTTATTTGACAAAATCCAATTATTAGGAACCTTAACATAAAAGAACTTGTCTTTTCAATTCTTCACTGAATTGAGATTTTTGCCATTTATTTTAAACTCTTTCTTGGGTATAAGGGAGATCCAGTTGCTTTCTTGATCAAAATGAAAGACTATCGTAACTATTTGGTATCTAGCCTAAGATCCTATCAATGGAAGGACACACACAATGCCATAATGTATCTAATAGCATTAGAATGGAGACAAACAATTATAATTTCTAAAGTTTTTATTATTTCTATAAATTCCTTTGCAAAGAGAATCTGGAAGCCATCCTTCAAATGAGACTCATATATAGTAATAAAGTCATCTCTAGGAGAGCAAGTTCTTTCACAAAACGAAAGAACTTCAAAGGAAATAGCAAAAAGAATATTATAATGGTCATAGATACCCAACATATTATATGATGTTGGTGATGTTTTTCAAGGCACCTCTGAGAGCCATGAAATATTGAACGATGGACAATCAAAGAAATTGAGAAGAAATGCTTTGAGGTAAAGAGAAGAAGAATGCACTATTAGAGTTTATAGAGAAGAATAAAAGACTTTGGAATTTGAAAGGGTAATTAAAGTTGGAAACTATTCATTTTGATAAGAAACAATTGACCCAAATGAGGTGTTGCCTAAACGATGACATGTCTTCCAACGTTCTTACATGCCCAAAACTCTGCATATTGAAATGATTCAAAAATGGTATAATTCCCAAGCCACTTGTTATCACATTAATAGCGATGCTAATGAGTCCCTTCTATTACAAAAATAATGATAGCCTTGATGTTCTAAAGCAAGTTAAAGAAATTATGCTCCATAAGTTCGATTCATTGCATAGAAAGAATTAGTTAATCTTAGCAACCTGAAGCCCAATTACTAGGTTAAACATGTAGTTTTGTCATAAAGACAAAGTGTTAGATAATCAAACAGTAAGAATATCAAACTATCAAGGGTTCAGATTTCTAAAAGACAAGGTATCCAGAATGTTGAATAGATTAATCTCTACCAAACTAGAATTTGAAAATTGCTAAGTTATCGAAGCCAATGACTGAAGAAATTTTTTACTTAGATAGTTTTATTAATTTGAATTTTCAGTGACTTACAATCTCATACAAATAAATACAAAACCAATGAAATGAACATATTAAGAACTATGACACAAATGTGAAAATTAACTTTTTTATTTCATCAATACACTTAGGTATAAGGTATTTCCTTATAAGGTAAATGTTAAAGTCATTTAGCCTAAAAAAAGAGGGGAAAGGGGTGATCTAATAACCAAAACAAGATGGGAAGTAAGGTTCACCGCCCTCTTAAATTTAGCATCTAGTTGATCAGCTCTAGCAGGTTGATATATAGATTCAACAAAGATATCAATGCACAAAAGCCAAGAGATATTAAACTAGATAATCCTCTCCAATAGGTTGCAAAATTTAGATGCTTATTGGTAGATGAAAAGGGATTTTTGAAGTAGCCACCCGAAAGGAAAAAGGCTTAGTTCATAATATTATATAAAAGAGGAAAATCAATATGATTTTGTAACATCCTAAATCCATATTTAATTTATTTTGGGTATAATTATTATTTT